>JAAGKR010000247.1:0-79252 GCA_011419295.1 Clarias macrocephalus | reverse complement strand
CTTTGAAAGTGTCCCCAAGTGCAGTCACAAAAACCATCAAGCGCTACAAAGAAACTGGCTCACATGCGGACCGCCCCAGGAAAGGAAGACCAAGAGTTGTTTGGGCTAAAGAACACAATAAAGAACACAATAAAGAAAACTCTTTGAATGAGAAGGTGTGTCCAAACTTTTGGTCTGTACTGTATATATAAATTATTATGTCTGCGTTATTATGAATGTACAAGACCATTCCCTACAAAGATAAACTAAAATTAATGAATAAATAACATTACAGAAGAATATTTGCATGCCTGTAAAGAAAGCGACATATTACATGACAGACCAGTCTTCAGATGGGGGAAAAAAATCCATAATGTCGACTCCTGAGTTTTGTGTGAAAATAGAAAGGAGTGAGTGTGAAAAAGTTACCAAAAGAACTCATATTCTCCAGCATGCTCAGTAAAACCTAACAGCTATTTTATTTACAGAACTGTGCAAAAGTCTTGGGAACATCCAAACAAAAGCCATATGCAAATGATGCTTTTGAAAACATTTCTACATTAAAAGAAACTTCTATAAAAAGCACCAAGTAATAACATAAACAATAAACGGTCAATATTTGGTGTGGAAACTCTTTGCTTGAACATAAGCCGTAGTGTTCGATACAGATGTGTGCAGTATTCTAAATAAAACAGCTGTTAGGTTTTACTGAGCAGAACTCACAGAGTCTCGGGCAATCATTTAGAGCAGACTTCACTGTTCATGATGGAGGGATCACATGCCACTGTTGTCCTAGGCCTGCCCTGGCTAACCCGTCACAACCCACAAATCGACTGGATCAGGAACACAATTATAGCTTGGAACCCATCATGTGCTTGCGAGCTGCAGCCACATCTTGTCTCAGTTCTGCGTCTGTGGAGGAACCACCAGATCTCACCCATGTCCCTTCAGATTACCATGATCTCAAGGAGGTCTTCAGTAAATCTCGTGCCGTCTCTCTGCCCCCCATCGACCATATGACTGCGCCATCAACCTGCTTCCAGGCACCACGCCTCCCAAGGGCCGTTTATACTCTCTGTCACCCAGGGAACGGGAGGCAATGAATCTCGGAATCCCTTGCGGCGGGGATCATTCGCCCTTCCTCCTCCCCGGCGGGGGCTGGCTTCTTTTTCGTGGGTAAAAAAGATGGTTCCCTTCGTCTGTGCATCGATTATAGAGGCCTTAATGAGATCACGGTGAAGAATCGATATCCCCTTCCATTAATGGCGACCGCCTTTGAACTCCTCCAGGGAGCTAAGATTTATACTAAACTAGACCTACGCAATGCATACCACCTCGTCCGAATCCGGGAGGGTGACGAATGGAAGACTGCTTTTAACACCCCAACAGGACACTATGAATACCTGGTGGTGCCGTTCGGCCTGACCAACGCCCCGCCCGTCTTCCAGGCCCTCATCAACGATGTACTCCGGGATTTCTTGAATTTATCTGTGTTCGTCTATCTGGACGACATTCTGATCTTCTCTCGAGACCTAGGGGAGCACCAGCTTCATGTTTGACAGGTGCTGCAAAGACTCTTAGAGAACAATCTGTTTGTCAAAGCGGAGAAGTGCGAATTTCACCCAACAACCACCACATTCCTAGGGTTCGTCATTGGTCCCTCAGGCATCAAAATCGAGCCTGCTAAGCTCCAGGCAGTCACGAATTGGCCCACACCCACTACAAGACAGGAGCTTCAGAGATTCTTGGGATTCGCCAACTTTTACCGCCACTTCATCCGGGGCTACAGCTCCATTGCTGCCCCCTTAACAGGCCTGACTTCTCCCAAAACACGTTTCCGTTGGGACATGAACACTGAAAGAGCCTTCTCTGAACTCAAAAAAACGGTTCACGTCTGCCCCAATCCTGACCATTCCAGATCCGTCATGTCAGTTTGTCGTGGAAGTCGACGCCTCCAGCACAGGGGTAGGAGGTGTACTCTCCCAGAGAGCTGCGCATGACAACAAGCTACACCCCTGCTCTTTCTTCTCACATCGTCTAACCCCTGCCGAGGCGAACTATGGCATCGGCGATCGAGAACTACTGGCCATCAAGCTGGCCCTCGAAGAATGGTTAGAGGGGACGGAGATCCCATTTCTGGTCTGGACCGACCACAAAAACCTGGAATACCTACAGAACGCCAAGAGGCTAAATTCTCGCCAGGCTCGGTGGTCACTGCTTTTCGCCAGGTTCAACTTCGTCCTCTCCTATCGCCCTGAGTCCAAGAACTCCAAACCAGATGCGCTCTCCAGGCAGTTTTCCCCTACTCACGACTCTGCTGCCAACGAGACCATCATTCCCCCGTCAGGCTTGATATTGAAGCCAAGGTCCAGCAAGCCCTGTCTCATGAACCCGGGCCAAGTAACGTGCCACCTAATCGCCTATTTGTCCCGCTTTCTCTACGCTCTCAGGTCCTGGAATGGGCACACAGCTCCAAGCTCTCCTGCCATCCTGGTTCAGCTCGAACCCTGGTTCAAGTCCAGCAGCGCTTCTGGTGGCCCACGGTAAAAGAGGACACTTCCAGCTTCGTGACGGCATGCGACATCTGTGCTAGGTGCAAACACACCAACACTGCACCAGCTGGTCTTCTCAGACCACTACCAATCCCATCCCGTCCATGGTCAAACATTACCCTGGATTTTGTCACAGGGTTACCCTCCTCCGATGGCCACTCGTGTATCATGACCGTGGTGGATCGGTTCTCTAAGGCCGCACACTTCGTTCCACTACCCAAACTTCCAACTGCTAAGGAGACTGCTGACCTCTTGATTATGCACGTTTTCAGGCTGCACGGTCTCCCCAAAGACATCGATTCCGATCGCGGGCCGCAGTTCATCTCTCAATTTTGGAAGGCATTTTGCAGACTCATTGGAGCCACGCCCAGTCTGTCCTCAGGTTTTCACCCCCAGTCCAATGGTCAGACTGAAAGAAAGAACCAGTCCCTCGAGGTAGCCCTAAGGTGCATGGCTTCCCGAGATGTCACCTCTTGGAGCAAGTTTTTGCCTTGGGTGGAGTACGCCCACAACTCCCAGGTATTGTCTCCCTTCCAGTGCTGCCTGGGATATCAACCACCATTGTTCCCATCGCAGGAGGAGGAGGTCAGTGTCCCGTCTGCCCAAGCTTTTATCGGACGCTGCAGAAGGACCTGGCTACAAGCAAGGAGAACGCTGTCACGGGTCGGCAGAAGATACAAGAGACAGGCCGACCGCAAACGCTCCCAGGCTCCCAAGTACAGGGTGGGGCAGAGAGTCATGCTCGCCGCCAGAGACATCCCCCTAAAGACCACCTGCCGTAAATTATCCCCTCGGTACCTCGGTCCCTTCACCATCACTAAAATAGTCAATCCCTGCGCTGTTAAACTCTTGCTCCCCTCAACTATGCGGCGGATCAACCCTACGTTCCACGTGTCCCAGCTACGCCGTCTCGCCGCATGCCCATTCCACGGTCCCGTTTCCGCCCCTCCTGCGCACCTGTCTCCTATCCTCCGCTGATTACTCCAGCAATTTAAGCACGCCCTGCACGCTGCTTAAATCGCTGGATTATCTCGTGTGTCACGTACCTTGATTTTCTCGCGTTTTCTTTTTCTCGTATTCAAGTTGCTCCTGTTTAATGTTGCTGTCACTCATCTGCGCTTTGATTCACCTCGTTCCGCCCCGCCTCGTGACAGGTTCGCTGTTAATTTATTAAGGGCATCACAGTGATTCCTTATCTACATACCGATAATAATGATGTTTGCTTTACCGCACTACAGAAGATAACATTACCTCACAAGTAGATAAATAACTACTGTACATAGTGTCATGCTGACATTACTTGATTGCAGACCCAAACATTTGGCTTTGATTTAATACATTTGCTGGTTTATAACCAGTCTGTTACATTATAAAGACCTGTAAGGATGGTGCTGAAGCTCTAAGCTTTGTCCAAAAAATAATAATCATGCATTAAATGCTCAGTAAATCTGCATAGTAAAAAAACGTACAGTAGAAATCACAGCTTCAGTATGTTTAATAGTGAATGGAAGAGTATTTCCACATACACAGTGAGATGAGAACTCAGAGGATTGGGACTAATCGGGCTAGCATAAAGTTTACACCTAGGAGCACTGGAGAAGGTATGATGATTCAGATTCCAAAATGATGGATCGTGCATCATGCATAGTGTCCGCTGTACAAGCCTCTGGAGGCAGTGTTATGATCTGGGGTTGCTTCAGTCGCTCAGGTCTAGGCTCAGCACCGTTATGTGGCAATAAAATAAAGTCAGCTGACGACCTGAATGTACTGGTTATCACAAACATGTGACATATTCCAGGATTTCAGATTGTAAGTATATGGTTCTGAGAGCATAAGGAACCGTTTTCACACAAAAGAGACCGACGAGGTTTGCATTCTGCTGTCAGCAGTATGCAGTGTGTTTAGTTGCTGCAGCTTTTACAGCAGCATATGTGACCTTTTTATATGCAAGGCAGATGTAAATTAGATCGTCATGCTCTTCAAGTCACTTATGACCTTTATATGTTATTTTCAGGTCGCAATAAAGATAATTGACAAAACTCAACTCAACCCGACCAGCCTACAGAAGGTGAGTCTCAGAATCATACCCACATGATGCGATTTGATTTAATCAGATGCAATATTAATCAATGTAGTAGAATAGAAGCAAAAATTAGAAATCACCTCCAAGACTCTTTGGTTAGAATACGCTGTAAGGTTTACTTCCGAGGCTTGTTTTGTTCATACTGTATTTCTATCAAAAGAAAGAGATGCCTCCACGCTGCCTGTAAAAGCATGCACTTTGACCTGACGGTTGTGACTGCAAGCTCTCATGCCGTGGTGCTTTTGTTCGTGCTGCTTTGAGGCATCGTTCTGTGACGTAACGCTAATTTATCAGGAACAGTTCGAGCTCGGTTTGCATTGTTAATCACATCAGTTTGCATGAAATCTGGACAAATCCAGTCTCGTGTTTACTTTCTTTGATGCTACATACAAAAAAAAAAAAAAAAAAAAAGAATCCATGGCTAAATGTCAGTATGGATAAGGTGAGCGGTACAGTTAAGGATAAGCAAATGTGTTTTTGTGTGTGTGCAAATTTTCTTCGAGTCTACTTCAGCAGTGCAGTGAAAAGTCCAACAGTTGATGGATTTGCATAATAGGTGTGAGGCTTCCGTCGATATGTTTCAATAGAAGTGGAAATTTAAGGCACATTAAGATATTCGTGTCTAAAGCTGAGGCAGAGCAGCGACTAAGTAATGTGATACAAATTCAGTCATACAGAGTCATTTCAGTGTAAGGTTGGACCTCTTTATTTGTTACAATCGCAAGACCTCGAAGTTTAACGACTCAAAAGTTTTATCCCTTAGCTTTATTCACAAGTAATTAAATTATAACGTGCAGCATTTAAACAATACAAACATTTTTTTATTTCTACTTATTTCCTGCCATAATTATTAGTTCTAATTATTAGTTACTTATCAATCACCACACAGGGTGAGAGCGTGCCACCTGGAGCATTAAAAAGAAACCGTGAAAATTTTTCCGCCTCAAATACCTCCAGAGTCTCACTACGTACTGTAACTTGACCACGAGAGCATGTGTTGATCGGCTGCGAGCACACGGGCGCGGGGCTTCTGGCGTGTCTGAATTGCAAGACTAATTGGCGTACGTGCCGTTTTTGAGGCCGGTGTAATGAGTGGGTTTGAGATTCGCTCACAGAGTTTGGAGAAAAAGGCATATTAAAAGAGGCTTTTAACGTGTGCAATTTTTGATCATAAAAATGTGTTTCTGTTGTGTCACTTTGAAGCTTCTGCGCACGGTACAGAATTGCCTTTCAAACTGGACACCAGAGAGTGGTGGTCCCTGGCCGATTCATTTCTATTACAAATAAATAAAAATATAAAAATCCATTTTGGAGTCAATGTGGCGATATGTGAATGACGAATTATAACCGAATTGATCTTTTTCCCCCCCATCTCTCTTTTTTACTCTATTATATATATATATGTGTATATGTGTTTGTTTTTGCATACTGCTCATTTACACATAAAATGAGGTCTAGTTTCCACTTTGTGAAAATGCTCAGTCACACTGCTGCTGACACACACTTCATTTCATACTTCATGTTTCAGTCCTACTGCTGCTTTTATACCCACACACCATAGTTTTACACTTCTGTATTTTATTCCTCGCAGTTTACAATTTCATTTTGTACACTCTATAAATCCTGTGCAATTTATACATCTCTATCTATTTTAATTCTTTTTTTGTTTTAACCTTTGTTTATTAAAAATGTTGTCTTTAATTAATTGTACTTTCCAGTGCAATTTATTTCACTGTCGTGAAATCGTTCTGTTTTTAGCTCGCGCACAGCCGTATATAAACGTTTCACTGCATATCTTATTGTGTATGGTTGTGTACGTGACGAGTATAATTACAATTTGATTTGATATACCCTTCCGTATATCATGGCACGTGCATAATTTCCACTTTTAATTGTTGTTGCCAAGGAAACCTGTTGTCATGACATCAACGCATATCATCATGTCATGTGTGATATATTGTTTCAAGGCGGAAAAAAATTTCATGTTGACTAGGGAGATTTTGATTGCTTGTATGTTAAACTGAAAGTGTGTGTGTGTGATGTGGTTCTGACACAGTTCTGGTGCAGGGTGGAGCTCGGGTGGTGGTGGTGTGTGAGCTCTTCTGCAGAGAGGTATAGTTCTGTGCGCTGCAGCAATGCTGATCAGCACTATATTGCTTGGTCAGAGCGCACCACATCGCGGATGCTCCACTCCCTTTCCCTTCAGCTAGTCAGCCCTCTCACTTCCTCTTATTTGTCTCGTCTTTCTTTTAATATTTATACCTCTTTACCTGCTTGCTCCCCATTTCAGAATCAAAGTATGATGTTCATTCATGCAAAGATCATAAAATCTGTAGATCAGCTGTATATTCTGCTGAAGCACAAAGGTTGCATCGGAGAGCTGCATTACATTTTGCAACCGGTGACTAAAACAAAGCAAAACAAAAAAACCACGTCATCACTTCCGTATTAGGTTTTTGTAAATTAGGTGAGTGTGGCATATAACTATTAACTTCTCATCGGAATAACAGAACTATACCACCAATGAAATTAGCACCAAAATTTCAGGATGAACTTTTCCTTTAATGCTTATATCCGGTCCTTCCATAACCATAGATTAACTCATATTTCACATCAATACAACCGTAATATGTGTAAAAACCCAATATTATCTTTGCATCAGTTCAATTTGTTTTCCGTTTCTGAAGATCTCTCATTATAAGCACATCTTTTTACCTTCAGACTGATGCGATCTCACTATTCAAAACAGTTTCGTTTAACCCAAACAGCAAACACGGTTAATGCTTGTTTCTTTTCATCCGTTTCATCACTGGCTCGTTCAATTTCTAACACTCCATCAATCGGTTATTTGCCCTTTTTTTTTTTTTTTGTTTTTTTTTTTACTCCACTCACATGCAATGCAGCCGCTGCCGCAGGGAAAGTGCTGCTTCAGTAAAAGTATTGAATGACTAATTAAGAGAGGGCAGTAAGTTCATTCATCTCTAAAGAGCTGCAGTATTATGGCTACCAATAAAAGTATACTGTCTCTTTGGACCAGGTCTGAATACCAGTCCTAAAGCAAGCATAGTAGGCTATTCATGTCTTTTATATTCGTGAACAGTCACTCCTCAACACCGGCTACTTAACTAATCACTGTTTGTTTGTTTGTTTGTTTGTTTGTTTGTTTTGTTTTTTAATGAGCCAGGATGGACAACCAGCTTTAAACACTAATGCATAATAAATAAATCGAAGTACCTTAGTAAGCCTTTTGCGTCGAGGATTTATACATGTGCCATGCCTTACCCACATGGCCGAAGCATTAGATAATGCTCCCCGCTGTGCATCACTCAAAGTGTATCGATTAAGACTAAGCCCCATTTAACTGATCTGGCAGTAGAATACTGTGTAATCTGAGCAGAGACTCAACCACAGGGCTGAATGTGAACCATCAGTCTTTCTCTTCTAGGCCTTTCATCCAATTTAGGTGCAAGACCCAATCAGCAAAACCACAGTCTTTTTCCCAGTAGTCAGATTTCTGCTAAGTGTTAGCAGGACACAAGAACGGCATGGGGAATAATTCGGTTTTTTGAACCGTGGGAGTGCTACTTAAATATACAGTAACGGTGTGTGGGGGAGCTTTAGGAGGCCACTAGGGTGAAGGGCAATGGGGGTTGGGTATCCCTCATTCAAGTTCCTGTAGCCAGGAGCTACATTCCAGACAGCTAAACAATGGGGGTATCCGAACCCAGAGGGGGGTGGGGACCTCCAAGGGCCTGTGACATAGGAACAAGATATAGAGAAACCAAGCTACCATGGAAGACTCATTACGTCAAGTCTGGTGATATTAATTAGGGTATGTGAACATGATGATGATTATAAATACTAGAAATACACAAAGGTACCCCGGCATATGAATTCGTATTGAAGAACGCATTTTCCCAAATTATTTACAAATAATGTAAATATAGGTAATTTGATCGACCTACCCAAAATATTACCATTATTACCAATTTCAAACAAAACACAGTAACATTTTTTTTTGCATATAAAAACAGTCTAAAATTTTAGAAAAGAATGGAAATTAAGTCAAATATGAAATAAATAGGCCTAAATATGAAATAATGAATTAAAACAAACCTCACTTAACCTTAATTTAGGATTCCTCTTGGCACCTGATTTTTTTAAAAACAAAAATGAAAGTGGCTCCCTTTTCTTCTTGCTACTGTGCTTGAATTAAAAAATAAATAAATATATATCTTTATAGCTTGAACGGCTCTCGGACATACAACTTGGCCAACGTTCGGTTCAGCTGCCGAAAAAGCTCATATGCTGAAAATGCATTGTATGCCGAAGTAAATTTCAAAATTTGTAAATTGCTAAATTTCTGCTCTTAAAGCGAAGATTCATAAGGTGGAGTGTTGGTATGCGGAGGTACTGTATACTGGACTTATTCTGCTTGAGGTCCTCTTAATTTAATAGTTTCTAATTTCTAGTCAAGACCTTTTGATCAGTATCAGATTGCTAAAATACAGAAGGCGTTGTTTTTATTGCATTTATGAGACTTCCCCAAGGAAAAATGTACGACTGTTTCAAAAATACATATGTTTTACGTTAAGCTTAAATGCAGATATACTTGCACGTTTATCCCGTTATCCAATCAGCCAATCAAGTGGCAGCAGCAAATCATGCAGAAGCTTCAGTTAATGTTCACATTGAGCATTAAAATGGGAGAGAGAAAAAACGGGCTGGGGGTGACTTTCACCATAGCGTGGTTGTGGGTGCCAGAAAGGCTGGTTTGAGGATTTTGGAAAACCGTTGCTTCAAACAGGCCAACACCAGCCGTCACTGCAAAGCTTCCAACAGATGGGCTATACACCAGCAGACGATCATATCAGGTTCACTCCCTATCAGAACGTAAATCTATAGTGTCTACAGTGGGCACAGGCTGATCCAATACTGGAAAAACTTGTTCAACTGGCCAGGTTCACTGCTGTTTCATATGAAAATGAACCGACGTTGACGTCTTCCTGACTTATAAACGCCAGTGTTTGCACTTTGTACCGCTGTTACGTGATTGGTTACTTTGATAAGTGCATGAATGAATGTGTGCACAGGTGTTCTTCATAAAGTGGTACATTTAAATGTAATATTAACTACATTTTGTATCATTAGAAGTTCTGTCATGGAGCACAATGATATTTATGAACATATTTATTTTACAGTTTTTGTTTTAATCAGGCAACAGGCATCGATTTGCAGACCAAAGTCTCCACTACACTAGGTGGCGATATGCCCCCTTTCAGCTTGTTGGTGTTTATTCACGGTTGACCGTACACGTCACGGACCAAAGCAATCGACAAACATGTTAGCTAGCGGCAAACTGGTACTCATCATGTCGAGCATTAAAACCGTGGACAACTTTACAGTGCTGTACATTTCATGTGTGCTGTACGTTTTACTTTTTATACTTATCTGCACTCTATTGCTTGTGTTTATGGTCTTATCTGATGGCAGAAGCAGCTTCGTCTGCTGTTAACGCCTTATGTTTGACTTCCTGGTCGATGCCTGGGGTCGAAACTGTAGAACATGTACAGGCTGATTTGTGTCTGCGTTCTACGTGTAAAGACTAGCTCGACTCCTAACCGCGCTGTCTGGGTGTGCTAGTCTGACTTTTTGATGTTCGATTTAATAAGATTTCAGTCAGACTTTGATGAATGTTTACATTCATTATAAAAGTCCAGTTTTATTCAGACTAAATGTAAACGTCATGTAAACGAGTCTCTAAACCGTCATAAATGACAAAATATACACCAAATATATGTGGACACCTCTTCTACACACCCATATGTGGTTGTCCTTCAGACTGTTGCTACAAAATTGGAAGCACAAAACTGTACAGAATGTCTTTGCGTGCTATAGGGTTACAGATTCCTTTTCACCAGAACTGAAGAACACGAACATGGTCGAGCAGATTGGAAGGCATTAAAACATTGATTGTACATCAGGCCTCGTCACCCAAAATCTGACCACACGTATGGAGGAATGAGTAGAAATCCCAACAGCTACGCTCCAAAAACTAGTGGAATGTCCTCCCAGAAATGTGGAGGTTATTATAACAGCAAAAGGAAGACAAACTCTGGAATAGGATGTTGAGCAAGCACATATGAGCGTTATGGTTGGTCAGGTTGCCAACGAAATATGCCCTCATATTAACACTGATTTATTAATGCAAACTCATGCAAACCTGTGACATGATGATAGGCACCCAAGACTCATCATACCTCATTTATGCCCATCCATTCTGATCACAATCGCCGAAAAAAGTCAATGCTGCCCACGATAGAAAGGCATCAGAACACCCAGTGCACCACAGCTCGGGCCCAGAAGGCAAAATGCCCAAGGCCACCAACCCGGCCTCCAAACTCCTCAGATGCCAGTCCGATCGAGCACCCATGGCATGTGCCAGACAAACAAGATTGATCCACAGAGCGCATCCTGAATCCACAACATCCAAAGGATCCACTGCCAAAATGTTGCTGCCAGATCCTACAGCATTCCCCTAAGACGTCTTTTACAGTCTGGCTCCAAGGGGAACCTACACAATACTGGGCTTAATGTTGTAATGTTATGGCTGATCAGTGTATATTGTGTATTTGTGTAGTTACAGTATTCTTAGTTTAATATTATTGTATTCATATATTGATTATTTGTAATGTGTTATCCCTTTGATTTTACAATCAAATTCAAATGCAGGAAATTTTAATGTACCTTTGTATGTTCAGTACGATGAACATACTACATAACTGTGCATCATTACTAGGGATGGGAATAGCCAGGGATCACCTGATACAATATTATCTCGATACTTGGGTGCCGATTCAATTTGTATTGCGATTCTGTTTTCATTATGATATTTTATAAATATCCTGATTTTATTAGAATTGTTTTTTTTTTTTTTTTTTAGATTTTGTTAAAATAAAATAAAAAATAAATAAAAAAAACGTCACAAATAACGGGCTCCTAAAACACAGGATGCTGTGCTGCCTTCCAATGTGTAAATAGTTTAGAGTGCACCACCTGTAGGATTATACAGGAATGGCAATCGCAAAAGTAAACATACAAAAAAAAAAAAAAAAAGTAAACATAAAAATGTATTTAAAATATATATTGTTTATATTGGAGTCAGCGTGGCGATACCTGAATCTCTAATTATTATACTACCGTTTAAGTTCAATAAAGTAGTTATTATAAAAGTGACATATTAACAGAAAAGTCAATCAAATCATTACTTGCATTTATGAGTTTGAAAATACATACTTAGCAGCTACACATTATAAATTCCCCTTTGAGAATCATAGCTGTAGGATAAACCCATAAACACATCACCTTCTGCATCACACTGAATTTACAGACCAGAAAAATTATGCGCGTTTGCATCCTCTGGTGTAAACGTAGTCATTTATCACAACTCATGACATGTTTTCAAGCTTTTTTTGTACATTAAGGTGTACTGAAATGTGCAGCGTTTAATAACTAGCAGAGGAAAGGGGACTACAGAGGGGCAGGGGGAACAAAAATTCAGCTTTGCCCTTGAGTAGTCCTAAGATGAGGAAAAAGTCGTACAACTTTATAAGCTGCTTTGTGTAAATCCTTAATGCTACAGGAAGGTGGAAGGGGGAAGACACAACAAGGCATTCAGCTCAAGGCTTGATTAGTAACGCCTCAGTGTTTGGTTGGTCAGATCGTCAGTCAAAGAGAAAGAGATAAAAGTAGAATCTCTGGCCTCCTCTGCCCCATGTTGGTGAAGCATAATGAGATAGGGAGAGTGTGGAACAGAGAAGGAGAGCGACAACAGACAGACGTGGGGTTGGCCGTAATCTTGGGTCACCATAGTAACAATGACGTGTGGCTAGTGTCTGGAAAATGAACCAGGAAGTCCTGTTTTTTAGAGACAGAAAAAGAGGAAGGCTGTGCAAAGAGAAGAAAGAAAGAAAGAGAGGGAGGAGGCGTAGCCGAGCAGACTTATTATCTTACAGCTGATGAGCTCTGCAATTGAATTATCGCCAGCATTTCTAAATGATGCGTCTGTAAGCAAGTGTAGAGAAAGCGTTCATTAAGCATCACGAGGACGCAGTTGTTGTCGCCCTGAGCTCACATGTCAAATAACAGACATTTTTGTTATGTTGTCATGATTGCATCCTGTGTGAATGCCTCTGTAAGCTCTGCGTAAAGCCGGAGATCCTTTCAACATCACGTGTCTCTCTCTCTCTGTTCCAGTACGTGTGAGGGTGTGAGTGAGACAGCAGTGACACAAGCAGAGGAGTGAGTTCTGTAAAGACTTTCACATAAATATGTGATGTGAAATCAAGCTCATGAAGCTACCGGATATAGAAATAAAATGGAACGTTCGAGGTTAAAATCGTTCCACATTTCAAGACATTTCAAGAATTTCTTTTTTTTTTTTTTTTTTGCTGTCAAGTTCCTATTTGATGTCGCAACAGTTCTTCACCGCCATTCGTCAAGCTGGGCGAATGACCCGAGTGTTGATCAACAACAAGCAGCATAAGAAAAAAAAAATCTGTACCGTTTCTACACATGTGAAAAAATGATGCATTCACCACATTTACGCCCCGCAATCCGACTGCCCGGAGGGTGTTGATTAACTCCAGTTCTCCAGCTCCGACATTATTCATGACTAATTAAATTCACAGGCACTAATATGTTACTGCTTCTATTATGTCAACTCATTCACCGAGACCTGTATGGATGATTCCTCTCGCTTGCTCATGAGCCGCGTGCTTAATAATTTAAGAGCTAGAGAGAGGGGAAAAAAAAAAAAAAAAGACAAGCCACTTTTCATATATGAGCTGCTATAACGTACAGAAGTGGAAACAGGAACTTGGATGTCACACAGGAATTCCATAGCATTAAATATTGCTCTTAAAATATTATTATTATTATTATTATTATTATTATTAATCACCCCACCCTGCTGTCCGTGAATAATTTTTCTACACGAGTACACCCGTCATGTTTTATTTCCTGTTTTTGGTTTCCAATTAAGAAACAATCAATTCATACAATAGTAGCCATTAAGTAAATAAATTCAACACTATTTAATTGCATGTTTTACCCAGGAGTAGTATTTCTAGTCTTTCAAGCTTCAGGCTTGTGAAGTGTTATTTTGAGCCCTTTTTTAACCGTATAATGGAAGGATGATTACAATCTTTTATCCCCGCGAGATGTAAATAAGGAACAGACCTGCTCGGATACCGGTTCCGTCAGGTCAAAAATGTGTTGGCATAAGAAGCAGGGAAGACGCATACTGTATGTGATCTGAGCATGATTTCATTCATCAGTTGCAGCAGAGAAACATTTCAGCACGGACGCAATAATGTAATCCAGGAATGGACTAGAAAAGCAGGTATTTAACATTTTGAGAGATGGTGAAGTGATAAATCAGCACTCGCATCTTTACAAGAACTTTTTTTCCTTTGTGCATTCACTAAGCCTCAAGTCATATGAGTTCATGAGTTGTTGCACCTTTTTTTTTTCTTCTCCTGGGTCTGTGCAAGACCTGGTGAAAGTCCTAATGACATCCTAATGCTGACTTGCTGAATATTACCTATGTGAAGAAAACGTCCAGCATTTCTCAACCTAATGTTATTTGTAGTGTAGATGTAATTCGACCAAAATAAGACTAAAACGACTGTATTTACAGTTATTTGTTTCTCTTCTCATTCCCTCTGTCTCGCTCCCTAGGTGACTTTGTGTGTTTGGAAAGAATGAACACCAACAATACCAAGTGGCCTTTCAGCTATCAGCACATTCTTTTTAGTCTTTCTTGCTTTCACTCTCTCTCTCTCTCTCTCTCAACTCTCTTGTTTTGACCGTTGTTCTGGAGAGGAACTTAGCCACCTCCGTCCTGCCCTATTACTGTACCTCCAGACTCAGAAACCATGCGATCAGTCGAGTCAATCCCACGTTAAGTCAATGGTAATCACTATTCCAGCCATATGCACGCATACAGGGGGATATAATTGTTGGATACAGTTTCTTTTCTTTACAGTTAAATAATGTTAAAGTAAGCAATATCACACAGGAGGGAGTGCTGTTGTGCTGAATATCAGCACGAGAATCACAGCCGATGGCGTCATCAGATGCGTTTTTTTACTAAAATGCGCCTGTGACTGGTTTTGAATGTGGGTTCTGGCAGGCAGCTGCTCTCTCCTCTTTCCAGCACTGCAGACCAGATCAACCTACTTTCACCATTGCTTCAATTAATGACTGTTAAGACATCTGACGCGGAGTATAAGTGCATATAGGGGAGTACATGTATACATCTAGTTAAACGTCCCAGTGCTGTTGTGCTCTATTATCACCACTCATGGAATGCCTCTCGTCCAGTCAGATTGCCCAGTCAGAAATAACTCTCATATAAGACAGAAGGGCCCAAAAATATGTATACCAACTATAACATGAGAAGTACAGTATATGCCTCTATTCTAACGGGAGGAAATATAATACTGCACATTGCTGCCATAATTCAATTCGATGTTCAGATAACAACTGTTGAATTCTGTAAAAAAAATTTGGCCTGCCCTGTTTTTATATAATTCCTGGTTCTATGCCATATGACTTGATCGTGTTCCAGTCTGAAAAATCAATTTATTTTGAACAAAACATACGATATATTACATCGAAGTGCAAAACAAGCAATTAATGCTCTGCCATTGTCTCTACAGCAATGTAGAGGTGATGTCTATTCTGGTTTGATTCAGTACTGGTGATCCGACACATCAAGACGCAGACTTGTACCTCAAAGCCTTGTACTCGTACTGTAATGCTAAAGCCTGTCCTGTGTCCTAATCTGATCTGAACATCCTTTTAATACACACTTAGCACTTTGTCATATAAACTAATAGAGTTTCTAGAGTATGAATATGTGTAGCATCATCCAGTTCATCGGCGGGTTCAATTTCTCCAGGATCTTTTTTCCAGGATATTTCTCTTTGTCTCCGTCATCTCAGACATGCTCATTAAGGATTTCTGTAAAACTGCTTCATTACAATATCTATTGTCTCAATGGAACTGAATTAAATTAAAGAACTTGCATCTTTGTGACAAGTGAACATGATTTCTTAAAAAAAAAAGAAAAGAAGAAAGATGCAGTTTGATCTTTGTTTAATTAGTTTTTTTTTTCTTTTCTACAGCTTTATCGAGAGGTACGAATTATGAAGAGTCTCAACCACCCAAACATAGGTGAGTGAGTAGGTTTTCAACCAAGTGTATCCACTAAGTGAATCCCCCCCTCCTCCTCGTTTCATCCTCTACGCTGTCACTCTGGCCCTGAGATTAGGAGCCTGCAGTGATTTATTGCCTTTACAACGGCTGAAATACTGCGTACGTGAGGCAGAGTACACGAGTACGCGAGATCTGGACCGTCTCCTTTGTCTCACGTCCGACAATTCTTAAAATAAACTGTTCTTTCAAGCAGTTCTTTCAGCATGTGTGTTCTATACAGAATGTTCAGTGTATGTGGTTTCCTCTTGTGCTTTGATGCAGATTCTTACATAAACGCACACATGCACTCAAAGACTCATCAGTTTGTTGAGTTAATTTTTTATTTTATTTTTTTTTTATGCTAGATTGCACAGAAATCTTGCAGTTATTGCAGTTATCCTGATTGATTGGATAATCTTTTGAATTGAATGGATTTAATCCAAACCCCAATAACTTGGGTCATCTGTATGTGTTTGTGCCCAATTTGCATAATGAGGCAATTTAATTATTAGGTTATGTTAATAAAGTAGGCCTGTACAGTAGAATATATTTTATAGTTTGCTTATATTCTTGTATTGGTTCTCACAGTCATAAATCCTATTTAATAATTTAATTATAAATGAGTAATATTTCATTTAGTGACGGTTTAGCTGTAATTATAACCATAAGCACAATGCTCACACTTTGTGCTATGTAAAGCATGCAAGTCCATAATGGTGAATGTCTGAATAACACACACATCCTGGACTTAGCCTGTTTCGCGTAGGCGTTGTAATTCACCCCATTCAGCTCACACTCTGTGCTATGAGGTGATCTGTACTGTTACGGTACAGTAGGATTATTCCTTCATGAATGGTTTCCATACTTTATGAATGAAGTGGATCAAAGCATACCTGATTACAGGAAAAACCTGACAAACTTCTTATTAAATTCTCAGTGCCTGATGAATAGTCTAGTATCAGACAATGAAAGATGAGGCCTGCTTTTCCGAATTGATTCTGAATCACTCTCTAATTTCTGATTGTGTTTGATTATTTTTTTTCCCCCCCTATAGTTCAGCTCTTTGAAGTGATTGAAACGGAGAAGTCGCTGTACCTTATAATGGAGTACGCCAGCGGTGGTAAGAAGCACTTAAATCACTCGAAATGAGAACGCAGGATGAGGTTGCATCATCGCCTTCTCTTTATTTATTTATTTATTTATTTATTTATTATTGTTTTTTTTATACTCTGTATGAATAGAACTCGTTACATGTGCTGTTTTTAAGGTTATGTAATTAATGATCACACTTTTTTTTTACAGTGCTTAATTAACTTAATAAAATTCACAGCCATGGTGAGCATGATCAACATTGGCTTTTTGAGAGGTGATAATTATCAATCTCTAGCTACTACTATACACAGATCAACTACAACACTAACAGGTGAATTGAATAACATTATCAGTTGTCTACCAGTAAACTGGTGGCCGGATCATGGGCACCCAGGGACCATTTGTGTCTGAGGGGACCAAAAGGCCAGCTCGTCCGCTCTGATCCCAGAGAAAAGCCAATATAGCACAAATTGCGGCAAAAACAACAATTAATACTAGCTATGATGCAAATGCATCACAACACCCAGTGCAATACAGCTTGCTTCGTATTGAGCGCAGTAGGCGATGAGCTTTATGCAAGGTTGTTGATCTGGCCTCAACTTCTCCAGATCTCAATCTGGTCATGCAATGCCCCGGACAAACGGGTGCGACCCATGGAGGCCACACCTCAAAACCTATAGCACCCAAAGGATCCGCCATTAAAATCCCAATGCCAGACACAGTAACAGCGCACCACCGGAGATCTAGTGAAATCATTCCCCATAGGGCCAGAGCTGCCCTGGTGGCACAAGGCGAACCTACGCTTAATGTTTTGTGTTTTAATGTTATACCTGATCAGTGTGTAGGGTCAATTATGAGCTCCACTTTAACATATAGAACTCCTTTAGTATTCTCCGTAGTTTTAACTTCTGCTTTGATACTACAGAGCACAAGTCTGTAGTATTACATTTAGTTTTTCCATGCACGATCCATGCCTTGTTGTGAGAAGACTATACTGAGCATCACCATTAAAAAAAAAAAAAAAAAGGGGGATGTTTAAAAGCTGAGGCTGTTTGAAGCTTCTCTTTCATCTGTTGAAACGTTGCCATCTCTTTCTGTCTGTTTGTCTTGTTCTGTCTCTGTTTCTCTGGTTGTCTGGTCACTCCCTCCAGCTGTATCATGAACGTTATATATGTTGGTTATTTCAGTATTGAGTAAACTAATTAATCTGCATTATAACTATTATTACATAGATTTCATCTGTTTGTGATAATATAAATATTTACTGTTTAAAAATGTAAAAATCCATCACGTCCCATAATTTTATAGTACATCTACTGTTAACTGGTGCACAGCGAAGTGTTTTCATAGTGTTGAACTTGTAAAAAAAAAAAAAAAAAAAAGATTCAAAGATCTGACTTTCTCTCTTCCAGTGATCGTATTCCAACCAGATATTTCTAGATAGAAACGAAAAGGAAAAAAAAAAAACTTGCTCTCACATGTCCATGTGCATACAGAATAAATTCAGCGTCCCATTATTCTCATTGTATACCACCTCCAGCTGTGTCATGTACAAGATCAAACATGTACTTAGACTACATTTTCCCATCCCTCCTGGCAGAGATACACGTAACAATAGACACGTGCGTCATATCAATCAAGCCCTGAGCTCAGCTCTTATTTGGCACGTCAAAGGGTGTTAAGGTGTATTAAACAATCTTAACTGTGCTTTAAACCATACACAATGAGGTCCAGCAGTTTTAGACTGATACCGATACTTGTATGTTATTTATTTATTTATTATGTTTTTAAATTATATATTGTATTAGAGTCAAAAGCAAAATCTTCAATGGAAATATTACATTTGCTTAAGTTTAAGTAAGTTTATAGAAATAGTGTAAAATCATAAATATTGAATACTCGACATATTGAGAAGATATTAAATCGGCACTCTCTGGACTTTTGGACCTCACTCTGCATATTTTGATAATTTCCCAATAATAGTCGACATCACTTCCCTAAGAAAAAGGCATATATTTTTAATTATTTTATATCCCAAGAAAAAAAACTATATATAAAATGTGTATAAAATTAGTTTTAAATCAGTAAATAACTATAAGAGTCTCAAGTTAACAAAAAAAAAAAAAAAAAAACAGTGTAAGTATTTATCCAATGATGGAAACTACAAAGCAGTAAATGTAAAGAAATGCTTACATGTTTATAAAATGTTTTAGTTTATATGAAATATATTCAGATAATATATTTTGTTATCATCCTTAAATGCATTACTATATACTATACAATATGCAAGAATTGTAATTGTATTTAAAGATGGTTTAACAAGCATATGCTATATAATTATAATTAAAATTTATATAAATTGTATAAAAATTCTGTATATTTTCCAGTTATGTTTTACAAAAAGAATATTACAAAAGTTTAAAAATTACATTTAATTAAAAACATAAGGTATAATTAAAGTACTGTACATTGGCTTGTGTTTAATCTTTGAATCAGTATAATTTCCATATTGAAGTAATGTTCTGGATATTCTAAGTAAAGGCATTCTAAAGGCATTGTATTTTTTTCCTTTCTACTTAAATTAAAATTTTATTTGTCACATACACAGTCATGCACAGTACGATATTCAGTGAAATGCGTATACGACTGCGCGTGACCTTAAAATCATGATTATCAATCAGAAATAAATTATGGAATAGGAGAAGAAATATGTAGAAAAACTTAGCTGCAGAAAAAAAAATAGAAGAACAAAATATGAAATATAAAAAACGTAGCTGTATAATATATAGACAATAACTGTACAAATATGGAAAATATAGACATAGAATTTAAATGGAAATGTCCGGGGATATGCATGAATGTGAAGATGTAATGATCATAAATTTGTAATGTGCAAAAGTGTGCAAAATGAAATGAAATAGAAATGTCCAGGGCAATGCAAAGGCATATGTAGCTAGGATCCTGTATATTCATGTTAATATTTCTTCAGCTGGTGTGCTGTAGAAGAGTAATGCATAACCTGATGCCTTAATCAATCATTCGTCCTGACAGGTGAAGTGTTCGACTACCTCGTGGCCCATGGGAGAATGAAGGAAAAGGAGGCACGGGCTAAATTTCGACAGGTAAATTACAAGGCCATGTAATCTCCACGGCTTTACTCAAAACTTCTGAACATTCTTTATATTCAGCACGACTTTCTGAGTGTATGTTTTCCATATTCAGTATGTAGTTAGTAGAAAAATGTCAAAATGTTTCCTGTATATTTATTTATTTATTTATATGACAAACGGATGGTAACATCAGGGCTGATTTTTAAATGTCACCTTCTTCTCTGTTTCAGATTGTATCTGCGGTTCACTATTGTCATCAGAAGAAGATTGTTCATAGGGACCTGAAGGTCATTTATGTTTTCATTGCTGCCCGTGTATTTGAAAGCGACATGCATTTGTCTTTCATGTTGTACATACTTTCAGGTCCTGCTGTATATATACGTGCACTATTTCTGGCATTTTATCTAGCCGCTGTCTGTTTGACGTTCTCCTCTCTGTCTGTCTTTGCATTACTGTCTTTCAGGCGGAAAACCTTCTACTCGATGCGGATTCCAACATTAAAATCGCAGACTTCGGCTTCAGTAACGAGTTCACGCTGGGCAGTAAGCTGGACACGTTCTGCGGCAGCCCCCCTTATGCCGCCCCCGAGCTTTTTCAGGGCAAGAAGTATGACGGGCCTGAGGTGGATATCTGGAGCCTGGGAGTCATTCTCTTCACACTGGTCAGCGGATCACTGCCCTTCGATGGGCAGAACCTCAAGGTGAACAAGTTCTCTCCTAGTTCTTTGCTCACATTTGACTCGTGCTTTATTTGTTCAGGTTTATGTAAAGCAATCCGACCACATCCTGCCTCGGGTAATTAAAAGCCTAAGTTGTGTAATTGCTATGATGATTCAGCGTGTGACCGCAGTGATTAATAAAGCTTTTGCAAAACACTTTCTGGATTTCTTTTTTTTTTTTTTTCAAAGTACGTATTACGACATATTCCTTGAACTGCTTTTATCTGTTGAGTTCTTCGTGTTGTAGCTCAATCTTGCACTTTCTTGTTTTGCCGTGCCTGAGCATTAGTGATGGGTCGTTCATGAACGATTCGTTCTTCTGGGTGACGTCATTTTTTCTGGGTGCGCAAAGCATCGCAAAACCTCCCTATGTTATTGACAGGAAACAGAATTGAACGGTTCTCAACGGATCTTCCAAGTCCGATTCGTTCGTTTTTTTTTTTTGTCACGTGACTCCCATAGACGCTATGAAGTGCAATAGATTCAAAAGAATGAACGACTCGGACTAGAAGATATGATGGTGAGCTGCTCATTCTGTTTATAATATGTCCTTAGCTGCATTGTAATATTTTCATTACTGGAACTGTAGCCAGAATTTGTGCATGTAGATGTGTTGGGGGTCTGTTTACTGAAAATGTGACATTTTATTTTATTTCTGGTCAAAAAAACGAAATGAACTAAATGACTCAAAAAAAAGATTCGGTTTGTTTTGATGAACGAGATTCAAAGAACCGAGTCACTAAAATCATTCAAACTTTCCATTACTAGTTAGTGATGGGTCGTTCATGACCGATTCGTTCTTTTTGAACGAATCTTTAATGTGACTCAGAAGAACAAGTAGTCTCGGAGAGTGATTCGGTCATTTTCTACTGGGCGCGCATGCACAAAGCATTGCAAAGCCTCCATAGGTTATGTAAACAGGAATGAGTCGTTACCTTTGAGTCTTTGGTCCGATTCGTTCGTTCTTTTGTCACGTGACTCCCATAGACGCTATGAAGTGCAATAGATTCAAAAGAATGAACGACTCGGACTAGAAGATATGATGGTGAGCTGCTCATTCTGTTTATAATATGTCCTTAGCTGCATTGTAATATTTTCATTACTGGAACTATAGCCAAAATTTGTGTATGTAGACGTGTTGGGGGGGTCTGTTTATTGTGTCTGTTAGTGTGACATTTTATTTTATTTCTGGTCAAAAAAACGAAATGAACTAAATGACTCAAAAAAAGATTTGTTCATTTTGATGAACGAGATTCAAAGAACCGAGTCACTAAAATGATTCAAACTTCATATCACTAGTGAGCATGCAGCAGCAGGTTTGGTCAGATAATAAGAAGAAATTGATTAGAAGCCGGACTCTGTTCTTTCCCTTTAGGAGCTGCGTGAGCGGGTGCTGAGGGGAAAGTATCGCGTGCCGTTCTACATGTCCACTGACTGCGAGGGCATCCTGCGCAAGTTTTTAGTGCTCAATCCTGCCAAGCGCTGCACCCTAGAGGTAAGGAGGACACATTGCAGCATGGTAGAATTACAAAAAAATACAAAATAAATAGCCTTCTTAAGAAAATAACTAATCACATAAAAACTAAATCACATAACTAATAATGGATAATTATGGATTTGTATTACAGTATAGCTATGAATTATTTTGTTATACATTTCACATATACTTTTCAAAAACAAAAAAAGGAGGTAAAATACTTTGTACTGCTGAGTACATTATGCTGTTTGACTACAGCTTTTAGTACCAGAAAAGAGCCAAATGCATCAGATATACTCTAATCATTGTTTTCAAGTACATCAGATAATCTAGCATTAAGTATTGAGGCTTAACAGAAATCATGCTTTTGTTAAATAAGGGTCCAGAAACTGCATTTTCTATTCATTAATTATATTATATGTGCATGTATTTTTTTTCTGTAAACAAAAAGCTTTCTTAAAGTTTGTGTGAAAAAAAAAAAATGTGGTCACTGGGTGCTGTGTTCCACTTTTGAGAAGAGGCTGTTTACACATACTGTAGTAACACATAGCAGTGGTATCACCAGGGACTAATGACTCACAAGCCACAGGAATGAAAATAGAATATGGACTCTTGATTATGGAGGAACGTAGGTGGAAAGAGCTCTGCTGCTTACTCCACTGGCAAATAACCAGCGTTTGAAATCGACGTAATCGAATGGAACAAGAAGTGTTTTACCCGAGTTGCCAAAATGAACGTCTCCAAATAAAGCTCTAATCATCAAACCAGTATTTAACAAGTCTCCGTAGAAGAGGTATTTGCATGTCTATTTTAACTTGCTGTTGTCTGCTTCCCTCTTAGCAAATCATGAAAGATAAGTGGATGAACGTCGGCTACGAGTCAGACGAGCTGAAGCCGCATGTAGAGCCTGTGGAGGACTTCAACGACCCGGAGAGGATAGGTTAGAGTTCTCCACATCTCCCTTTCCTCTTTTTGTACACAAGAGATGAGCATGCGTCCTGATCACTTTGATTTTGAAATTCCTTTGGAGGTGTTCATTGACTGTGTCAAGATTAATCATGATATAATTATCATGTGGGACTAAGCCAGAATTTTTATGTATATACAGTACAGACCAAAGGTTTGGACACACCTTCTCATTCAAAGAGGTTGAATTTGTATTATGGCAAGAAAAAAGCAGCTAAGTAAAGAAAAACGAGTGGCATCATTACTTTAAGAAATGAAGGTCAGTCAGTCCGAAAAATTGGGAAAACTTTGAAAGTGTCCCCAACCATCAAGCGCTACAAAGAAACTGGCTCACATGCGGACCGGCCCAGGAAAGGAAGACCGAGAGTCGCCTCTGCTGCGGAGGATAAGTTCATCCGAGTCACCAGTCTCAGAAATCGCAGGTTAACAGCAGCTCAGATCAGAGAGCAGGTCAATGCCACACAGAGTTCTAGCAGCAGACACGTCTCTAGAACAACTGTTAAGAGGAGACTGTGTGAATCAGGCCTTCATGGTAGAATATCTGCTAGGAAACCACTGCTAAGGACAGGCGACAAGCAGAAGAGATGCGTTTGGGCTAAAGAACACAATAAAGAAAACTCTTTGAATGAGAAGGTGTGTCCAAACTTTTGGTCTGTACTGTATATGTGTATATATATATATATATATATATATATATATATATATATATATATATCATAACCCCATTTTGTCGTAAACAGATTAAGTTTTTTTCATAGGGATAGGATTAAATAGAATTCATTTATTCCCAATTACTATGAAGTATATTTAACTTTTGTAACTTTTACAAAATATAAAACAAAATATGAAAAAGCCTTAATTATACAAAAATAATACAGCACTATATATAAAGAAACTGTACAGAACATAGCGTACACTTAATTTTTATATGTACCGTTCGCGCACCTTTCTTATGGAGATTTGCTGATGTGAAGGAATGGAGGAGAGCAAGATGGGTGGGGAGGAGGTTAGTGTTTGGAAGAAGAGTCCGCTTCCATCATAACGCTGGGTAATTCTCCTTCAGGGCTTTTCTGTCTCTCTCTCTTTTTTTTTTTTCTCTTCTTTTTGTTTTCTGGTCTCTGATTCATACGTGGCAGCCGTTTTTACTGAAAAATCTATCCAGCGAGAGTTGAGTTTTATTTTTTCTGCGCTGCACAAAACAGACACCACGTCATAGTTCATAAGGTGTTGATTACAAATGATACTTCTCGGCAAAGGCTTACACATCGCTCTACTTTGCACAAAATTCTTTTATAATGCTAGATGTACTCATGCCTTTGTTCAGCTGATAGCTGCGGCTTACGAGGGTGGTTTCTGGTTTAGATGGGCGGGGGGGGGGGGGTGGTATAAAAAGTAAAAAAAAAAAAATATATATATATATATGCAACTTTAATGGGTCACACAAAATGGGTCTCTTCATGGACACCTGTTGCAGTAATCAATACTGCAAATTCATCAGACGTTTAGCAGGTCCGTGCAGTTTTATGTAGATTTATTATACACTTCATTTAAATAGCGCTGAGCTCAACTAAAATTGGTCTGCTGTATCACTGGGAGCTGGCTTTGTTTTTTACTGCTTGTCCACACGTCTTTGAGTGTCTCTATCCTCTGCTTCCCAGATGTAATGATAGGGATGGGCTTTTCCCGTGAGGAGATCAGGGATGCTCTGAGCACTCTGAAATACAATGAGATCACTGCTACGTACTTGCTGCTGAGCCGCAGGAGTGAGGTGAGGATGCTGTGATTTTATTTATTTTTTTAACCGTGTGCGAGTTTGTGTGATCTTGATCTTAACTCCTCAATTCCCTGCATTTGTTTTTTGTTTGTTTGTTTGTTTGTTTGTTTGTTTGTTTGTTTTACATTTCTACAGGACAACACTGACTCCAGATCGAGTAGTACTCTGTCTCTAGCACGAGTCCGACCCAGTCCGATAACCAACGGTACCAGTAAACACTCCTCCACCTCCTCGTCCAGCTCAGCCTCCACCACCCACAACAAACCCCAACGTAGTGCCTCCACCTACCACCGTCAGAGGCGGCACAGTGACTTCTGTAAGTCACCACCTCACCTGTCCCAACTTAATTAATCATTATAACACTCGAGGTCGTACTATTGGAACTGACTGGCACGGCTGTGACGTGACCGTAGACCTGCGTGTTGGAGTGCTGATATTCATTGCAACTGCACAATCTCAAGTGTGATATTGCTTTTATACAACAGTTTCACGAACGCCATGTATTATCAACAGATTACGATTTGTTTGTTTATTTTGATCAGCTATATTGCTCCGCCAACACATATTCTTCCGCAACTGGCAGAAAAAAAACGAACCGCCGGAGCTGGCGACCGACAGTTAAATTAAAAGGGCTGAAAGTAGGTTTAAATTCTTAACGGAACTGTGCCGCCAAAAGGGCAATAAAGCATGGAGGTGGTGAACAGTCGTGAGAAATGTCTGAGGTTTACGTTACATTTCCTTTTATTCTGCTTTAGAATATCAGCCAGCTTTCTGTGTTCTGGGGATGACTCCCATATAGCATTAAATGGAAAGCTAGTGCACTATGTAGGGTGCAAGTTAGAATCTACAGTATTGGTCGACAAACCAAGCAGTTACAGAGGCATTTGGGATTCAGCCTTGCATCGTGTTAGCTTTATAGCCATGAATAATTGGACATGGACAGTTTAGAGGTGGTTCAGAACGACTGAGAAGCAATTACTAAAGAGACAGCGTGTTGGTTGTAATGGCGTAACATTATCAGATGGGTCTCTTCTTACTGACAGTGCTTCTGTGACTGGATTTGGCAGGCAGCTGCTCTCTCCTCTTTCAAGTACATCAGATCGATGCATCCCAGTGCTGTTATCGTCTATTATCAGCATTCATGGAATGCCTTTCATCCAATTAGATTGCTCGGACGGAGCTAACTGTTGTATAGATATTAAATAAGGCATTTTTGATGATTAAGACGCATTGTTAAAAAATCATATGAAAATCATATGAAAATCATATTCCTAGATGACCTGATAACTCATATAGTCGTTAAGAATACCACCTGGTCTCTATTTTTTTTTTTTTTTTTAATTTGTTTGTTTTTTTCTCCCAGGTGGTCCTGCAGCAACCACAGCTCACCCGAAACGGAGCCCTACCGCTACAGGAGAGACGGACTTGAAGGAGGAGCGTTTGTCCACAAGAAAGGTGGTAGGCAGTGTAGTGGGCAGTCGAAGCATCCCTCCCTCCAGCCCCATGGTCAGCACAGCTCAGAACCCCAACAAAGCAGAAATCCCTGACCGCCGCAAGGAACTCCCCGTCACCTCGGTAAACAAAATCGATTGTACTTAAATCTTAAAGATTCTACAGAAAACCCAAATCAGCTGACTCAGCACATGAAGGCTACAAGTCTTATCCGATTAGTCTGCATTGTTAGATCGAGACATTCAGTATAAGGCCGAGATCGAGGATTAATAACAAATACGATATTTTTTATGATATGCTTCATCAGTTTGCGTTCATATTTCTTCCCCCCAGAACAATGTACCATCGAGTACCATGACCCGCAGGAACACATATGTATGTACAGATCGACACGGCACTGATAGACACCCTTTATTGCAGAACGGCAAGGAGAACAGGTACGGTTTTATCTCTGTCTGCTAGCGCTTACCTTTGGTTCATTTAAATCCAAAACAATAGCTAGACAAACTCTTCCTGGAACATCACAAAGCTCTTTTGTGTTCAAACATCGCTTATAAAGGCATTACTTCTGCTTCACATGGGTTTAGTGTAAGATGCTTCCAGTCCGTGTTTTCCACATGACGTCTGTACCGTCTGAGTTTGGCTTGCAGTCTCTCCACCTTCTCTTGTTCGGTTTCTTGTTCTCTCTCTCTCTCTCTCTCTCTCTCTCTCTCTCTGGGGCGTGCCAGCAGGCAGTCGTCATATGACCTTCGGAGCTAGAGAGAGCAGGATGTAGACTGGTTATCATCTTGAGGGTGGCTCACTGATCTAGCACTTCCTTTACAGCCCTGTGGGTCCCGTGCACGCAGACATCACACTCACGCGAGCAAGACAGAGGGGAAAAAAAAAAAAACATTCAACTGTTTACATTCTCCTAAACTGTACATCATCTTTACTACACATCTGTATGTTACAGGTTTACTTAAATGGTGTGCCATGTTGTGCTCCAGCTGTCGTTCGAGAATGTTTAGCTGATGTACAGACATTGTTAAAGTAATTGCTGATCCAAAGGAAGTCGCACAGTTATGTCATTTTTTTTTATTACTGCATAGCTAAAGAATATTCTCTGAATGATGTGCATAAATACTGTACACATCTCTCTGCTTGCAAGCCCCGGAAAAAATTGATATCTGAGGTTCCATTCGAGTCAGACATGTGCTTCTGGGTGTGGGCGGAGGCGGCTCTATTAGTGCGGGGTTATTTAGAGCGTTAAGTGAAGTGGCCCAAGGCCAGTGGCGAGACCGAGGCGGTGTGTGTGAGATCTGTTAGTGCAGTGTTAGTGTTGAAGAGCAAAATGAGCATCACTGAGGGGTTTGGGGAGTGTGGGGGGGGGGGGGGGGCAGGCTGGTAACCATGATCTGATCTGCTAATCAGAGACCTAATTTAAGCTACTGCAGCTCAGCAGCCATATGTCTCTAGCTCTCTGTGTCTTTTTTTAGTCCTTATTGACATTGCTGTCTGTATCTCCATTTTTTTTTTCCTCCACGTATCGCGTATTACATTCTGTCTGGTACTTTCGTAATACTCAGATGTGCAGCCATATGTGGTTTCTGCTCGGGAGAGCTGGCAGTCTCTGTACTCAGAGACAATAAATAAGAGATTACGAGAGTGCTCTTGTATCTGGATGACTCAGCGCATTCACACTTCCTCACTGTTGACTCATATCTGATAATATTGCTCTCCATACTCGGCACTGTCACTGTGTTACCTATAACTGAAAACTTATTTTTAATTTATTTGATTTTTTTTTTTTTTTACCTCCCCAGCTCTCACCGTTTACGTCCGGCCTCTCCGTCCACACACAGTATATCCGGCGCGGGTGTGACTTCTTCCTCCTCGGCCGAACGTTCCCGCCTGAGCCGGGGCTCCACCATCCGTAGCACTTTTCACGGCGGGCAGCTCCGGGAGCGCCGGGTGCCTGCACATGCCCCGCCCGCCTCCCCAACGCTATCCCGCGATGCCAGCCCGCTGCCTCACACTCGCACCCGTGCCACGTCAAACCTATTCAGCAAACTCACATCCAAGCTTACACGCAGGTAAGGCGAGACAACAGACTACAGGGGGGGGGGTCAAAGAGTTTTTGTATATTATCTCAGTGGCATTTAAAATCAACAGTGTTAAAATATCTGATGAGTTCACCAGTACAGCACTTTTTTTTATGACTGAAGAACCTAAAGAGCATTTGTAAAGTAAATGGATCTGACTACTAGTACATCTTGCTCGGTTTGATTCCTGAATTTATGAACTAATACAATAGGAAATGTGAGCTCTTCTAGTTAAAGTTAATAATAGACCAGGATCTACAAATTGGCTATGATTTGTATTTGCCTTCCTACCTAGGATGTGAAAATCAGTTCCAGGTGTCGTTTAATTTCAATCAGCAAATGATTATGATCTAACAGTATTATCCGAATAGACGTACAGGACATACGCTGCATTAACTCTCCCTCAGCGTCCTCGTATATTAACCAAGTGCTTCTAACTCTCCCAATGCACATTATCTTCTTCCCTCTCAGTGTTGCTGAATTTGGGTGCTTTGTCTTTTTTGCTTTCTTCTCCTTGGCAGTTAGCTTCAGTCTTATTTCTCTGTCAACCTCTTCTGCTCTGCTTTCTTTCTTTCTTTCTTTCTTTCTTTCTTTCTCTCTCTTTTTTTGTTCCTCCTTTCCCCTTTCCATCTCCCAGGGTCAATCTTGACCCCTCTAAGCGTCAGAGCTCAAACAAGTCCGTCTCGGGCTGCCCTCTGCCACATGGATCGAAAACAGTTAGTAAGTCTTTCCCATCTTTCCACCGTTCCATCTTTTTTCCTTTTCCTTCTCGCACACCACACCCATGTTCAGTGCCTCTTCTTTGGAAATGAGAAATAGAGCTCCCTCTAGAGGTCACTGTCTTCTAGCACTTTCAAATAGAGCAAGAAATGTCGATATATTCTCAATGACGCACTGAATGTTCCAGATGTACGCTTGGTGACTAGGGGGCACTGCAACATGGGCTGCAACATCTCTCTGCTGTGTTTGTGTTCCTGTTTTTTTTTTTTTTTTTTTTTTCTCCTCACTATTCATCCAGCAGTGCACTGGCATGCTTAGACCAGTTCGTGCCATGATTCATGATGTGATTCCTTTGTGAAAAACTATGAAACCATGACGTCAGCTGCCTTTTGATTTCATTTTATTCATCTCAAGAAAACTGTTATGCTATTTATGGCGCTAGGTTTGGTACGGGTTAGAAAGAGCAGGCTAAGTCTTAATTAGTTGTATAACCAGCTTAATGGGGATTATTGGGGCTAACAGCAACAGCCCGTCAGAGCTGCGTACATACTGTACAAGGTTTCTGCAGCCTATTAATGCTGCTTTGTGCACCAAATGTGTCGGGTTGCAAACGCTCCCTCAAGTAAATACACTCGGCCAAAACACCGTAGTGGTGCTGATTTTTTTTAATTCATTTATTTATACTTGTGTTATACATATAGTACAGAAAATGTGTGTGCCAAAGAAGTTGATGCAACATGGAAGTGACCAATTTTACTTCCCTAAAAATGTCAAGTTGCTAACTTCAGCCGTTTTGGAGAGATGATCTCATACTGTATGTGCCCCAAAAATGGCCATTTTACTGACTACGATTCATGCATTAATAATTTAAAATGCAAATTATTCATCTTTCTTTGAGTATTGATACTACTCAACTCAACTCAACTCATCTTGATTTGTATAGCACTTTAACAACAAGAATGACCCAAAGTGCTTCACATAAACAATAAAATATAATAGTAATATAATAAAAATAAAATAAATAAATAAAATGAAATACAATTATAAGAAATAATAAAATAATATTAAAAAGGAACGTAATTAAAATCACATCACACACATATCTACTCAAACAGCATCTAAAATCAACATCTCATGTTGGTTTAAATGCCAGAGAAAACAAGTGAGCTAAGAACCCTCAGTGATGTGGCCTCACGAATGGTCAAGGGTAGGTCATTCCACAGTTTGGGTGCCGCCACAGAGAACACCAGATCACCCCTGAGCTGGCACTTGGTCTTGGGTACCGTCAGCAAAAGTTTATCTGATGATCTGAGAGACCGGGATGGAGCATATGGCTTAAGCAGATCTGAACGGTAGGGCGGGGCAAGGCCATGTAAACATTTAACTGTGACCAAAAGAATTTTAAAATTGATTCTTAATTAAATACTAAAATTGGTGTCAGCTTCTAAAAGCATACGGCCTGTAAAAATTGTTGCTTAAATTTGTTTTTTTGGTAAAAGCTTTAAACAGCAAAAAATCTGTAGTGTCCGTAACCATGTCAAATTCACGTTGCAGTATCTTCACAATTTTTTTGATTTTAGAATAATACACTTTTTTTTAAATGTCTTTTCATGTGAAATCTAAATTGACCAAGTTTCATCTGAATAACAGTTGAGATCATTGAAAGATTTGAATTAAAAATTTTTTTTAAAAGTTACGGACACTACAGTACATAAAAGGTGATACATAAAATTGTATTTGGCAATTAATGTGTGTTTTTTTTGTTTTGTTTTTTTTTTACCTAATAAAAATATAAGTGTATGCATATTTACAAAAAACGGAGCATGAATCAGGAGATGAGAAGAATCGAGTTTTCTGAAAAATTTTATTTTATGATTCTATCTGCAAATTCACTTTTTGACCTAGGTGAGACTTTTTAGCACCAGTACCAGGTTTTGGCCGACTGTTACTGTATGTTGGGATGTTGAACGGGATTTAGAGATGTAATTCTCGACTGCCTCTTTAGGTAACTAGCTTTCCGAACCCTATAAAGTGAAACCTAAGCGATTTAATATATCGCATTCTATCGGTTATTCCATAAATATACAGTTAATATAAAGCGTTCATATTGCTCAAGTAAAGAGAGCTAGATTTCTGGTGTCACCGTGTAGTGTTGTTGGTTTCTCCACTTTGTCTTCTCATTTGCAGTAATTGTGGGTGGAGTGATGCTTTGTATCAGCTGATTCCTAACATAAAACTTTGTCTCCTTCTTGAGGGTCACAGACGAACCTGAGAGAGTCTGCAGATCTCCGGTCACAAGGTAAGAGTGTGTAGGACTAACCTGAACACTTTCCGTAAAACTCCAGACCAAACCTAGCAGTCGCATTTACAGTACTTCAGTCAGCATAGAATATTTCCAGCTGTGTAAATCTGACCAGGACATAGTCATTTTAAATAAATCCAGACCATATTTGCAGCCGAAAATGAAGTTAGGAGCAGTTTTCTGAACACAGATTAAATCGTCTGTGTTTTATTTATTTATTTTTTTTATTTATTTTTTTTATATCCAATTATCTGAGATCTGTGTTCACAAAACCGACTCTAACCATTTCAAACTGATTCTCTCTCCTCCTCTCAAACGCCCCAGAAGCAAACTCTCAGGTTAAAAACAACAGGTAATTTTTTTTTTAATATGTAACCCGTGCATACATCTAGAGCATCTGCTCTGTGCACTTTGTGTCACGTGGACCAAATGTTAAATCTCTCCAGTAGCACGTGAGGTTAGACCCCGTTCCTCCATCTGCCTCATCCCCTCCGACCCGTTTGCACTTGCCACCTGCAAATATTGCTTGATATGAGAACCCTTAAACTGGACATTAACTGAAAGGCCATTGAGTAAATCATTACTATTAACTCGGTGTGGTTTGAAGGTCATGCTGTATGCTTGGATTTATGGTGTTTATTTGTCGAATTTCTTGCTATCTGCCTGCTGGTTTTGTTTGTTGCCCTGGGTGACTGAGAACAAACCCAACTGCGTTCACCACCAGGGTCCATGCTGTGGGTGAACGCAGTCGTGTATCTAAGCTTGATATTAAGCATGTTTCAGAAAATATCCCGGTTGCATAATATATATACGTACAATACTGACTGTAAGTATCTCAGTTTTAAACGAGTGTGAAGATGTGAGTATATGCAGACTTTGTATTATTGATTTTAGATACATGACTTTGTAATGCCAATAATATATTACTTATAATATTTAAGTAAAAAAAAAAAAAAAAAGTCAAAGTGAGATGAGGAATTGGAAAAAATATGAATATAGCGCTATATGTTTTAACATCGAAAACAGTCTGAAATGTTTATTGGAGATCAGCTCGCTCGCTCTGAAGAACCCTCAGGTAAAACAGTGAGTTTATCAAATTGTCTACTTCATTCTCTTGCAAAATATCTAATATATATATATTTATTTATTTTTTTATTTTTATTTTATCCCCCACCCCCTCCCCCACCCTTCCATTCTCTTTGCATCCACTTTGTTTCATTTCAAACCCCCCCAAACATCCCCTTTCCTCTTTTTCTCTCTCTCTCTCTCTCTCTCTCACAGTCGCCATCTATCTGGGTATCAAAAAGCGGCAGAGCCCCGCACCCCCCGATGCGGCTGGGATGTGAAGTTGCAGAGCGCGCGGGACCCGGCCGAGGTGGTGCTGGCAGTCCGCGAGGCAGCGCAGGGCTGCGGTTGCCAGGTGCACCAGGCTGGCCCCTTCCTCCTCTCCTGCACACACGGCGCTGCCGGCTCCCGAGTGGCCTTCGAGGCTGAAGTAGGGCACCTGCCCCCGGAGGCCAGCGGGGTCCGTTTCAAACGGCTTTGGGGGGCGCCGCTCGCCTTCCGGGACATCACTACCAAAGTGTCCAAAGAGCTGGAACTCTAAAGGGCAACAGGGGAGGGGGCAGAAAGAATGGGAACCGCTCTACATCACGCGTACTGACTCTGAAACGGACACAGAGAGCTTTGTGTCGGCCGCAGACAGGCCCTGCTGAAATAAATCCTCTCCCCGATGATTCCTACTCCGTGTCTTAGCCAAGCTTTTCGCGACTCCAAGCTGTTCCGGCAGACATCGATCGTCACGACTGCGCCCTTCATGCCATTTCCATTTCCCAGCTGCTATTTAATACATTTTAAACTTTTTATTTTCTTATTAGAATTTTTTTCCTTTTGGTTCTTTTAAAACTTGCACCATCCTGAACACTTTGTCTAGCAGACACGTCCTAAAGACCAGTTCCCTTGTGCATATTTTTATATTAACGTTTTCTCTGAATGCAAAACAGCCTATACACAGGTTTAAGAGCAGACTAATGGAAAGTAAAAGCTATATAAACCTGTGCGATGTGGGAATGAGTGATGGCTGCTCTTCTGAGCCACTAATGTTGTAGCCTTTATGGCTTTTTTTTTATTTTTTGTCTGCGTTTCAGCAGTTGTTCTCAGTAATGCAACTTCTGTTGTTGTATAGTAGCACTTTAGGGTTGAGTGAGCGTTACTTTTCTTGAACCGTTTTTTTTTTTTTCTCCCTTAAATGGTACACTGCACCTGTCAAGCCAAGTTAAAACACATTTCTTTCTGTTATTCTGTAAGTATTATGCTAGTGAGAAGTCTTTGTTACACAGCCAAAAACGTTCCTGCTAGACGCACACAAGACCTGCAGCCTTGCATCGATTCGGTAGAACTGGTCACCACGTTAGACAAAGGAAAAATGTACATGCACTGTGCAGAATATAATTTAATTCAACGTTTGTATGAAACCCTGGAGCGTGCAAGTCTAGTCGTAGCCTTGGAATCATCCGACCGTCGTAGATGTACTATATTTTTGATAATGTGACAAGTGTTGGGGTGCTAAAACATCTGCCAAATTATCCTGTGATATAATTTCAGTACTGTTTGACGTACTTTGTATTCTTAGCTCAACAAGGCCTCTTTAAATCAGTGTCCTTATTACTGTGTGTTGTAGTGGGCCGTAGTAGTGATGTGGGTGTGAAGAGATGTTCCGAGCAGCGATGGTTCATGAGATTATAGCTGTACGAGTCTTAACGAGCACTGTTATGAAATGTTTTGCGCAAGAAGGCACAAAGGGCTACCTAAAGAGAATATGCTTCAAAATTGAATTGGAGAATTTGATGAAAAATATCAGCAATAGTCAGTAATTTTTTTTTTCTTTTTCAATTAAGATACACCTTTCTTCTAGAATCCTAAAATGAAAACATTAAATATATTCAAGTTAATCGAGTATTTCCTATTATGAGATCATTTTAATACCTGTAGCTCATTTATAGATATTTTGTCATAAGCAAATGCTTGCAAACATCCTTTAATAGCCTAGTACTTGAAATTTGTGAAGATGCCTATCGGACACGATTATGTATACATTATGAAATTCTCATAATAAGAAATATTTCATTAATTTGCTTATCTTTTTTTTTTTTTTTTTCCAAAGTAAAAGCCATGTCTTTTAGATATAGGCTTCAAAGAGTCTGAAGCCTATATCAAAAGTCTCTTCGGGTTCTTAGACTCGCTGTTTGTTGGTTCCCAGGTACTGGTGGTGTTGATTCATGGGTAATGCATATTGTAAGCTGTGGTTGGCATTGATGCCCCAATGTTGATGCCAGTTTATGTGTTACAGTCAAGGTGCATTTATAATCCACAGCTCAGTCTCAGTCATCTTCAATGACTTGGTGCCTTGCTGATTCATGTAGTGTCTACCAAAATTTTGGGATTACACAGAGCCAATTGATACACTATTTAAAAAAGTTGCAGTTTCAGTCTGGACCAAAGTCAGTCAAGGGCAATGAATTGGTCTTAAGACATTATTATGGAGTGTTAGTCGTTCCAACACTCGTGTCCTAGAAAGCATATAACGACTGTTTGTGTGTGGGGGTGAATTTTGTAATCAATATGAACACTGTGTGGCTTTGGGCTTATGATAAAAAAAAATAATAATAGTCTTAACCCCTTAAACTATACATTCCTCACTCCTGTACATGCATATGTTTACTTTTAGTTTAATAGAATAATTAAAATTCAAAAAAACCAATGTGCTTAAGGGGTTAAGTACTCACAACACTGTTACATTAAGTCACTGTTTCATAAACCAGTCCTCAGGGATCTGAGTTGCTCCACATTTTGCTGTGTCATATCTGAACACTGGAGAACCCTGAATACCTGGTGCGATACCTGGAGGACTGGTTTGGTAAACACTACAATAAGTGCTGTTTCAGCTTTGTGCTTCAGTGGAAAAAAAGAATAATAATAATGAATAAATAAATAATAATAATCATAATCATCATAATAAAAATAGCCTCTGCTGGTCACATGGCTTGTTATGACATCAAAATAAGAAGTAGCCTTAGTTACCCAGTGCAAAAAAAAAAAAGCCTTTTTTTTTCCTGTGTATTATTATTCAACTACATACAGCATCAGAATCATTTATGTACTTTTGTTTTGCTGCATTTCTGAACAGTTTGGTTTATATATTTTTTTTCTGGTTAAAAGTAAGACTGCCTGCTGGGTTTGCATTGACATTTTCTCCGGAGGTACATCATTGCCTACTGTCTCTTCTCCTCATGCAAGGATTGTATTATAAATATGTACAATTGTGTAGGTAAATTATGATTGAATTTTGTCCTTTTAAACATTTTAGATTATTTTTCTGCCTCTCCATGTACAGAAAGGGGAACAGCTGACTGAGGTGAATGAGGAATAAATTCATTGACTTTAAAGCCTGTGTGTGCTTTATGTGTTCACAACAAACACTGCATAATTCTATTCCATGGCAAGTCAGATTCCATAGAAATACTTTTTAAGTAAATAACTTAAAGAAAGTGATGTAACATGACGGAAAGGAACAGAAAGGAGATGCGCAGAAGAAAAAAAAAACTGGCTTCCCAAAGAGCTGGTCTGTATGTCTGAAGTACACTGAAAAGCCTTACGTTAGATGTATGTGCATGCTTCCAAACACAATGATTTATAACTGATGGCGGTGGAGAGTGCTGTATGAAATGTGTGTTCAATTGCTTGAAGATCTGGGCCCGTATTCACAAAGCTTCCTAAGCCTAAAAGTTGCTCCTAGTGATGAAATTCTAAGAAAAATCTTAGAATTATGGCATTTTCTTCGAATTTTCCCTTAAATTTAGGATAAAATTTTAGTAAAGATAAAAATGATTCACAAAACATCTTAGCCCTAAAAACGCCTCCTAAGGTAAAAATTGTTAAGAGTAGATAGGAGGACTTTTAAGAGGCTTAAGAGTTTCTATAGCAGAGGACAAAATGGCGGAAGGAAGAAATCTTCTCCAAACACTGAACGTAAAGCTAAAAGTAAACACTGCTCTTCTGTCCAATTTGGTTTTCTTGTTGTTTTACTTCCTTCCATCTCTCTTGGATAGTTGGCTACATACCATCCAAAAGTGCAACTTAAACAGACTGTCCTGTTATCATGTAAACTGGTAAAAGCTGAGACATTTTGCTCCCATCAATCTGAAATGGATTACAAATAATAAAATCAATTTAGTAAATAAAGGTAAGAAATTAAATATAGTAACTACTGTGTGGAAATTGGTTGTTTCAAAAGTAGACATCCATTTTCAACATTTGACTGTTTAATTATCTTATAAGATATTTAGCCTATAACAGAAACGTTCATAGCATGATTATACAATTTCATTATATACAATATGACAATATGATTTTACTGTCTGTTCTATAATCATGTATTCTATTTTTATAAAGAGCCCATTTCAAGACCTTTTCAGAGGTCAGAGCTTATTTTTACCACCCAATCACAGTCCTTGAACTGCTGCATCATCCCTGGCAACGGGGTCAACCACACCCCCTCACTAAGATAAAAGTTTTTGTACTTTCCTTACTCGGAGTTGATCTAAGAAGTTTTCTAAATCACTTTTATTCTAAGACTCCCAGCTAGGACTTTTTAGGCTAAGATAGGATAGGATAAGATAGGAGCTCTCTGAGAGAATTCTAAGAAGCTTTGTGAATACGGGCCCTGGTGACTTGTGCTCAGAAGGTAGGAGTGGACATCCATCAGGAAATGTATGAGTAAATGAATCTTTGCACTTACCAGTTTTTCCTTTAATGTGACACCTTTCTGTATGTGCAGGTTTGGGATGAGATGTTAGTGCACCAATGATCATGTGACTTGAGTAACAAAGGACTCAATCCAGATTTTGTTAGCGCTTTTAAACTGTGTCTATTCTTGTTTTTTAAAGTGCATAATAATAATACTTATAATACTAAATTTATTAATTATGAATAATTTTGTAATACAATGTAATTACATAAGCTTTGATGTCTTTCTTTTGGTAATTGCAACTTATTAACTTTTTTAACTTGACTTTTAATTCCACTAATTTAATAAGGAATCAGAGAATAATCAAATGACTAAAATATGACCAAAACCAAATATTTTTAGAATAATAAAACCAAGTATAAACTTTCAAAAAAAACTTGCTGTAACTCTAAATTTCCCCCAAGTATAAATCAATATGAGCATGTTTCCACCTGAAATAGAATGGTGTCCAACCATTTATTATTATTATTATTATTATTATTATTATTATTATTATTGTTATTATTATCGTCATACACTGCCAAAAAAAAGTTAGGCACACTAATTATTGTGTTGGACCACCTTTAGCTTTGATCATGGCACAATTATTTCCATCCAGAGCTTCATTCTAGATCCTATGCTGATTATGGGAGAGTTGAGCAGTTGTTCTCAACCCTAGTCATGGAGGACCCCCTTAGCTGCATTTTTTTGTTTGTTTGTTTGTTTTTTTGTTTTTACATCATTATTATAATACCTTTTGGTTTTCTAAACTTCGAAAGAATCCAAATTTTCCAAAATCTCAGGATGATCTAGTTAGAGTTATAAAATACATCCTGTAACTAATTTCAAACATTATAATGCAATTTGTGGTTTTGTAAACACACTTGCTAAAATTATAAACCATAAACACACAGAGTTGATTGTTTCATGGGGCTTTTAATTACTTTGTACAATCGAAACAAAGGTGAATACAGCACAATCAGAGTTTCCTGATCTATGCGGCGCTTTGATCCCAAGATGTTACAGGAAGAATGGAAAATATTGCATGGTGACAGTAAAAAGGAGAGAAAAGAAAATGGTTAATGGGGAAAAGAGAAAGTATGTAAAGTAAGAAAGAGTGGGAGCAGGATAGAGTGTCTCTTGGAAATTTGTTCCTGCTTGCTTGCTCCTAAGATGGTAAGGTTATTCATAAGGACATATACAAAAAGAAACTCTACTTCCACTTTACTTCTGGGCAGGGATCATGTCATCAATGGACTCGCCCTTCTCCAGCTTCTTCTCCATCTCAATCATGAGCTTCACACCATCAACCACCAGCTGTACCTGCTGTACTTCAGATGAGCCCAGGCGGTCAGCATTGGAGATATCAAATACACCACCAACAGAGGCGGTATCCACACCACCTGGACAAGTGAAAAAGGAGGGTCAAGCAGTTCGAACTATTAAGTCAGGATTTCTTGGCTGCTTATAGTTACAGTCTATACCTGTGCCACGCTTCTGCAGGCGGAGTCTGGTCAGGATCTCCTCAAATTTGGCGTGTGTGCTCAGCTTGGGCAGCTTGACGTGCACACCACCGCGCAGGCCAGTTCCCAGGTTGGATGGGCAGGTCAGGACGAAACCAAGATGCTCGTTCCACATGAAACCGTGGTTGTGCTTCTTGAAAATCTCCTCAATCTGTCCAAGTGAAGAAACGGGGATGCCAATTTATTGGGTGATTTAGAAATAGAAGAAACCTTGGAGGATTTTCAAACTTAACATGACATACCCTCTGCAGACCAACGCAGAACCTCCTGAAGACCTCCTTCATGTTGCCACCCTTCTGCATGGAGATGACACGCAGATGGTCCTCCTCATTCACCCAGACCAGGAAGGTCTTGTCGTCATTGTGCCAGATGCCTCTTGCATCAGGCCAGTCACGAGCCATACCAGCAGCCAGCAGCAGTGGAGAGACAGGCTTGTCAAACAGGAAGTGGTCAGCGATCAGCTGTTCCTGCTCTTTGTCAGTCATGTCCTTCAGGGGGTAGTACTTGCCCTTGAACTCACCATCCAGGCTGGTCAAAGCTAGAAAAGAAAGTAGCACCAAAGCTTACTTCGTGCCAGGGAGGATGACCAGTAATTAGCTGGTGGTAGACCGATGGCTGAGACTCACCCTCGATGGACAGCTTCTCCACAGCTCTACGTTCACCACGGCTGTTGTGGGGGGGCAGAGTGTATCCCTTGATGCTGCGGCCAGTACGTACACGGCTGCTCTGAACGTAGTTGGGGTCAAGATCATCACCACCCTGCGTAAAAAAGTGAAAGATGTGATGAAAAAAAGTACTTCTAAGCAAATTTTTGTTTCATTTTTGGAATTTTGTGTGTGTCTTGTGCACCTTCAGGTTCTCCCAGTTCAGATCAGTCTGGTGCTTGTCAGTGGGCTTGTAGCCGCCATGACGGTCAGAAATGATGGGGTCGAAGAGCTCCTTGAAGACCTCATAGGACTCCTCATCACCAGCAACACAGCCAACAGTCATAATAAAAGGATGACCTGGAGATAGAAGAAAAAAAAATAATAGCACAACTCATGAAACAATAATCGAATTAAGATACCATAGTATTCTTTCGAATTTTGGCGTCATGGGTGGATTGCTAGGACCAACTGCGTGTTTGCACACGCCTTCTTACCGGGGTTGTCCACACCAGTCTGGATGCAGTCATCAACAGTGAAGCCACTGGGGGTAGACTTTCCTCTCAGCTTATTGTAAATGTCCTTGGACAGTACCTTGGACATATGGTTGTTATGCACGGTGAGGTCAGGGTACTCCTCCTCCATAGGAAACTTCATCTTATAGTCATTGTGGCAGTTCTTAGTCATGATTGCACTTTTTTTGATGACCTGGGGAAAGTACATAAGTAACAAATCATATACAGGCTAAACTTTTTTTCCCCCGCTAACAAAGACCTATAATTACTCTTAGCAGTCAGGGGTGACATATTTGGTCCTTGTGTAAACCCGGGTCTCACAGTAACTAAATGAAACTAAGGTTTCGTGTTACTGCATAAAACGGCCGGGGCATGGTCCACGTGCTTATATGTATCAGACCACAGATGATATTTTTAGCATGCCTGCAAACTTTATCCAGCTAGCACATACACCTCTCTTATTTCTGTGGAGGAGGGGTGGAGGGGGGGGTGCATGAAGATTTGACCTCCATTTGAAGAAAATTAGTTTTTTTTCCCTATTAGCTCTCTATCTTACTTAAAGACAAAAAGAAAAAAAAAACTCAACGATATTTTACAGAATTAAAATACGAAATGCATGCCCTCTGCTTTGTTATGCCGTTTATGTTGTTCACAGTGAAATTAAACACAATTTAAATCACAGCCTCACTCACGTTGCCCTTCGGCCACAGCAGCTGGCCTTACACAACAGGTTTCTCACACACACACATACACAGTTAATTCTAGCATTGGTATGATCTCTGATGTTTTTAAAGAAAAAAAAAAACAATTATTATTTTTTTATGAATTAAAAATTTTTCATGCTTTTAACCCCTTTAATTCATTTCTCAAAAGCATAAAAAGCATAAAATTCGATTCTTAAATTTAAAGCATGCTATTCATTATTTAATGTAGAAACTCTGTTATTAAACTAGATGGATTAATTGGAAAGGTCTTGTAGTCACAAATGTAAGAAATTTGTCTTGGGAGTTTAAGGGGTTACAATTTGGCCCTTTTTTTTTTTTTCATTTCATTCAATGAGAATAAAATGGTTTAACTCTGGTTTCAATACACAACAGATTCAGGAATCCAGAAAATAAATTTAGAAGTCTTCAAATAATCACACCACAATCCCCTGGACCGTGATGATTTTATAACAAATTCTGTTGAAATCTGCCCTCATTTTAAAAAAAAAATTGATATATATTTTTAAATCCACCGTTAATCGTGCTTTTAGCACAAACATTCCCCAATTCCCACATGCTCCAATCGGTTGAGTCACGATTGCTTTACCTGCACGAGAGAACAAGGTAACAGTCCTTGGGATCAGATCCTGTTCACCAAAGCCAATGTAGGGGTTGCCCAGCTCTTCAAAATGTCAGACCTTGGTTTATATACTCCTTTACTTAATGCCTATTGGCTGCACAGTCCATGCATGCTCTCAAGCTATTGGAGATTAGCACTCTCTGTTAGGAGGCTTGGATTCTAAAAGGAAAGAACCAGCATCACAACACCAGAGACGGTGACAGCTGTTCCCACCCATGTACCTTCTGTCTCTCCCTGTCTGGTTAGGGGTTTGGGGAGTTGTGGGAGAGGTTCCCAGAGAAATACAAAACCAACATTTCCTGTCTTAAAGATTTTATAAGTGATCAAGTCATCAATATTTTACTTTAGGTTCAGAGTTAACTTGAAAAGAGTTAATCATCTTTGCAAGTTAAATTTAGATAAGTTTGCTTATTTCTAGGGAAAAGGCATAAAATTGACAATAGGACAAGACATTTATGCTTAAAAACAGAAACAAATGTCTAGAAAATGTTATGCTTAAAAATCTTATAAGTTTGCTATACTTTTATTACTCAGACAACAATCAACTTTTGATTGTGCAGAATAACTGAACACAGTTATGAGAGTAAAAATGACCTACTACAGGTAGATACACTAATGCACTCATCCCAGCGTTTCATATGGTAGAAAGTTTTCCCAGTGCATCAGAGCCATGATCGGACTGCCTGCATCACGTCTGAAACGATGGCCTCCCAGGAACACCTTTAACGGACCAAACGTGGAAATGCGGGGATCACTGTGGCTATGAGTCTCATCACCATGCTTGTCTTCTGTAAATGTCAATTGTTTTTTTTTTTGTTTGTTTTGTTTTGTTTTTTTGCCTTCATTCACAAGATCCCACAAGGGTCAGTTTAATTTGAGCATCTCTTGTAGATAAATTTGACAGACTCATTCAATCCACAAAAAGAGCGAAGTCTAGCCGTCTGGTTTAATCCCAGAAAAGAGCTACTGTAGCACAAATTGCTGGAAAAAGTTATTGTAGGTTATAAGCACAGTGCATCACAGCTTGTGTGTATGTGGCTGTGTAGGCATTTACTGGTCAGACTGATCATGGTGACCCCTCTGTACTACTGAGAACACCTACAATGGACATAGAGCATCAGAACTGGATGTGGCTCCCTGGTTTGGCGTATCAGGTTTTTTTTTTCATGTGGATATGAGGACCTGGGGATGAGATGGCACCAGGATGCACTATGGCGAAAAGGATCTGCCGCTAATATCTTGATGCCAAACAACACAGCACACATTCAGAAGTCTTGTGGTGTCCATTCCCTGATGGATCAGAACTGTTTGGCAAACATTATTAGAGAGGTGATTTTAATATTAAACTATATATGATGACTGTAGTTCACACACATGGAATATGGTCATATGAATATTACTAATTGCTTGCTCCAGATTTAAAGTTTAACTAATAGGAAATATACATTAATTTGTTGGTCATTCCAGATCCAGATAAGTGCAGTGGGTTGTTTTGCCCTTTGCTTTTCTTCTTTGGAATGAATGAAATTAATAAAATCGAATTCACAAAAACAGTAGCATTGATTATTTATGATTTATTTGAAAAGATTAGATGATTAATTGAAAACGGTCCTTAAACGATAATAATAAGTCGGAAGTGATATTAATGTTGTAAATTTATTAAAACTTGCTGATCTCCTGAGTAGTTAAAATCTTCACAAGCACTTTGCCTACTTGAGACAGACTTTTTTGTGTTTATTTTTCACTAAAACTTCATTATTTACTGCATTTGTTTATAAATTATAAATTAATAATTTTAATAATGATCAAAGATGTATGGCTGACTCAATAATTGTTGGGGTTTACTTAGGTAATAGAGTAATTAGTTTAATTGTGTAAAACAAAAAATCACTAATCCTGTAATAATAATAATAATAATTATTATTATTATTATTATTATTTTTTTTTATTATTATTGCTGTTGTTGTTGTTATCGTTGCTGCTGTTATTGTAGTAAGGGAATATTTAAATATTTGTCCAACTAATCTAGATTGCATAATGTTTTATAGCTGTTATAAATGCATGACTTTATTACTGAAAAAAGAGCATGTTGCCCTATCATACAACCAAAAAGTTTAGATATTTGTATTAAGACAGAATTGTTTTAAGTTAACATTGTTAATTAAAATTTAAGGGTGTCATAAATTTAGCAAAAACATATTTCTGTATACATTTTAAATATGAACTGGACTACACTGCCAGACCGGAAAAAAAAACCCATTGTTTCAGAAGAGTCGAATTAGTGAAATGCATCAAAAAAAAAAAAAATATATATATATATATATATATATATATATATATATTAAAATAGCTCAAAGTGGCAAATTGAACTGTTCAATATATTATTCAAATCTGGAAGGATATTATTAGACCATCAACTACAGTTCAACGTGGTAGGAAAGTCATAATGAATGACAATATAGATATCAGATATCACTTAAAGGCTTGGTGGAGTTGAATCATAAAAAGTGGACAGTATAAATAATGTTTAATAGTAAAAGTAAGAGTGTTACTTACAGAACTTACAGAGTTGGGACTAAACAAGTGGCTATTGTGTGTGGCCATTAGAAAACCTTTTGTTAGTCAGAATAATCAGGGGAAAAAAATGCTTGAATTTGAATATGCACAGAGCATAAAGATTGGAATTTGGAGCAGTGGAAAAGAGTTTGTCCAGATTGACCCAATTCCAGAGCAATCATTCATTTTTTGATCTGGGGTTGCTGCTGTTGGTCAGGTCTAGGCTCAGCATCATTATGTAGCAATACAATAAATTCAGCTGACGACCTGAATGTTTAGAATAACCAGACTATCCCATCAATGGATTTTTTCATCCCTAATTGCACAGTCCAAGACTCAATTACTCGATTTGTGAACTCAAAGCGTTTCTGTAACTATTAGGGATCGTTTTCATGCATAAATTGGCCACCACATTGCATGCTGTAACGAAATATTGAAGCGTGCAACCTTTTTTTGGCTGGGCAGTATATGTGAAACATGATGCTTCGACCCCTGTATATATATTGGAAGGTTCAAGGCACACAACGAGACTATTCTCATGCAAGCAAAATAGATTTACAATTTCTGAAAGAGCCTGAATATAAACCAAATGCACATGATGTAACGTTGTAACACTGAGTAATGGTCCATTGTCTAGTTGTACAATAAGACATTTATAACAACATGGTGCACAGCATAATACTAAAGAAATTGATTTAATTATTAAAGGAAAAATATCTTCTGATCAGATACATTCCTTTTATTGGAGTTCTCCTGCTTAGACTTTTGGCCATAGTTCTACAGAGAGAAGGGGGTGTAATGAAGCTAGAACATGCGTACTGTATGTGCCGGTGCCTGCCTCCAAAATTAGTAACCAATAGGCTGCTTCAGCCTGGCATTCAGGATGAACTGATACATACTGATGAAATATTCAAGGTTGTGGAAGAAGCGTTGACTAATTTCGTGGGGGTCCCCATCCCTGCCGGAATTCCCCTTTCCTGCTTCACACGAAAGGAACATTTGTAAGATCTTTTCAGGAAGACCACAGAAACGTGCGATGGTTTAGGGTTTCTCAGAACATCCTGTCCGTCTGTTACAGACAGTTACTGCATTAGATGCAAATTTCTGTCTCATCATTTACGATTGAAATGATCCTCACAATATTTCAAGTCCAGATGACTAGCATGAGATAAATAATTATCCTATTATGTTTGATGGTGTCTTTCCATATAATAGCTCTTGCGCATGCATTTTTGCATTTTGTGCACTGTGTGAGATACAATGTCATACGTGACTTATACACTTGCAGGGTGTTTCAGGCCTGTGCTGCTGTCAGAATGTTGGAAGCTATGTTTGCCAAACCACTGATAAATGTGTCACACACACCATGTAACCAGATATGTACCTTTTAGTCCACTTCATCTTTATTTAACTCTGTCTTGCATAAGAGTCCTTAAGTTATATGCACATGCTATACAAAACAATTAACAAGTTAGCTTGAAATTAAAGTACAATACTGGTTGTTTTTTGAATAATGAGAGCTTATACAAGTACAGTTCCAGTCTATTACATGTGATTTGTGCGCGCCATTCCGTTTGGCACGTAAGCCTCTTCCATTGAAATCTGAGTTTGCCCAACGCCTTGTCGTGTTACCAGTGCTATGTTTAGCGCTGGGTCGCAAAGTTGTCCATTTTCTCATGGCCCCCATGATTGAATTGCATTGACTCAGCTCTAGTCCAGTCTATACACCTATCCACAAGACCTTGCAGTAACCCCTGGCTTTGCAGATCAGGTACACAGTGCAATGAAGTTACCTATATAACTGAGGATCCTGCACACAAGTTTGTGGATGTGAATCGATGCTTAAACTATGCTATGTTTAAAAATCATATGTATGTTCTACGGAAGTTGCCAAATAATGTATATGAGTGTAAAGTCCTTGCATATGTGCTTTCTTTTTGCTCATACCCTCTTTCCAGGGACTGCTCTTCTCATAGCTGGCCAAACTGCACACCATCACCTGTGCAATGAGAGATTCTTGGGTCACAGAATGACTTGGTGCATATGCATTAATAACATTCCCCATGCTTAACACCTCTCTCTCACATCTTCTAACACATGTGCTATGGAAAATAATGGATCTTCCCCCCGGCTCCCTCTCTCATCACCCAAATGAAAGGAAACACTGAAGGGTGTTTAGGGGTAAATAAACTCAATCCCTCTGGTAACAACACCTAAATTATATTATTATTATTATTATTATTATTATTATTATTATTATTATTATTATTATTATTATCATTATTAACAACGACAACAACAACAATAATAATAATAATAATAATAATAATAATGATGATGATTATTATTATTATTATTGTTATTATTATTGGTTGATAGTATTTGGCAATATAAGTAATTAAAGTTTAAACTATGATTAATGAATCACATTATGCTTCAGTTAACTGATATCCACCCACCAAAAATGATGATATACAATTTTATGTAATAAACTTTTAATTTTGCTTATTTGACAAAGCATATTTTTATTGTCATTCTTATGACAGTTTTACAGGCATATTTGTGCCTCAACTGCAAATCGTCTATACACTTTAGGTCAGATTCGAGAAGTGAAAGTTACGGTGGCTTTTTTGACCCACGCTGCCCTTTGGAGCTGAATTGTTCCCTCCCACTGCCAGACTGTCCATAAATGGCATGAGTTGATCTCCCACAACCCATGTGCCAAGCAGCTGAACCATCAATCAGCCCTGCCTCATATATCTGCCTGGCCACACCTGCTCTCCTGCCATCACAGTCCCGCTCTGTTTCGGCACACATGCCTTGCCAAAAACCCTGTCTACTGCCTTCTTTCCAGCCGAGTCAACATTACACCCATACTGGTTTGTTTCTAATTCTCAGAAATCTGAACATCTGTTTACTTCTGTCCTTTTGCCTGCTGTCGTTTGTTTTTAAGCAAAATACCCATGATGATTTCTGAGTGCTTTTAATCCTGAGGGCAATCTACACATCCCTACTTGCAGAACTGTAAATCTCACTGGTAATGTTGATATCAGTGGTGTGTCCAGACCTGTGGCACTGCAGCTTGTCATGCTAAGCAAGTCTGACAGGGACAGGCTAATGCCTCTTATGTAACTTGTCCTGCCCTCCTTAATCTGCTTGTTTAAGTGTTAGTGGTGAGACGTCATTAAGGCACTCCTCCGCCTAACATCCTACAAAACACCTCCTACTATTTTCACTGTACTAAAGAAACCCAGAAAACCAGTCTTCCTGGTTTACCTTATGTAATAGACATGATATCTTGTGTATTCACTAAGGCACATTCTATTAGTCAAACAGCAAATGCATTATTTTTGTTGCCAGTCTGGTGTGTCGGGTTAACCATTAAATAGCTTTTTTTTGTTTTTGTTTTTGTTTTGTTTTTAACCTGGGCACTTCATTTTAAGCCAATTGCTTAGACCATCCACAACGCTTTTAATGTTATTCAAAACATAATCCATGTTTCTACTACCAGATGGACAGAGGTTCTCAAAGTAAGGTCCAGGGACCACCAGAGGTCTTGTGAGTTCTTATTTTTAAGCATCCTATAGTCACTTGAATCAAAATGAAGTAGCTTATAAACAATTTCAACTCAAAACTAGTGTATTCTGTGGATAAAACATTCAGGAATTAAAAATGGTTCATGGATTTCAATACAATTCAATAATATTACAGTATTATTACAAAATACTTCAGTGTGCAATATATGCACAGTTTGAACCGTGAGCCTAATATTTGAGTAAATTATTATGTTCATATCTTTACTGAGATTTGGATTTATTTTATAATAAAGGTGGAAGCAGTTTCAGGAGATTAGGTACATCCTGCTAGGACTAGAGCAGTATTATTTCATGAATGCAATGGGATTAAAAGCATTAATAATTTTAAAAATATCTATATAATAATAAAAAAGTCTTGCACCTTCGGGGTTGAGGGTTCGAGTCCCACTTTGAGGTCTGTGTGAGTGGAGTTTGCATGTTCTCCCTGAAACTGGTGGGTTTCCTTCCACAGTCCAAAGACATGTAGCATTCCCAAATCGCCCATAATGTGTGAATGACAATTGACAACCTAACCCTGTAAGCCCCGGAAACGACAAATTTATCTCCAGAATGTGATGTGCTGGATTGCTCATGGATACAATGGGGGAGTTGTGTCAGGAAGCTCATCCAGCATAAATGGAAGGACTAAAATAACAACAACAACAACAACAACAACAACAACAGAAAAGGATAGTTTGAATTAAGTCAGATTATTTCATTACTATGGGCCTGGGTTCGATTCTCAAGCAACGTTCAAAACCCCAGCCACTAGATGCAGTCCTAGTCCTAAGCCTGGATAAAATGGGAGGGTTGTGTCAGGAATGCCCAAGATGTTCAGAAAGGACATCTGGCATAAACCCTGTGCCGAGTTGTGTGGCGTCTCCTCAACGGGAGCGGACGAAGGACTAACAACAACATACTTAATTTAACCCACATCCACTCACCAAATATTATGATGTATGTGTTTATGGATCAATCCTTGAAAATGTCATTTTTTAAAATTGTTATTGGCAGTTGACAGTTGGCATGTGACCCTCAGTAGTGTGTGTTGTATGTTGTCTAAACACTGCAGGTCAGATGGGCGTGACAGGAGTGAGGGTTCCGCGTGGCTTTTGTGACACCTGCACAGGAGCAGCGGCACTGATTGGCTGGCAGACCTGCTGCAGGTGTGTGGGGGGCGGAGCCAACGGCTTGTTGCCGTCTCGCGCTGAGAGGATGAAGCGCATCAGTGTCGCGCTGTGCATGCTGGGAGGGAGTAGAGCAGGTAAAGCTCCTGTTACTCAGATGGGGCTGTTGAGCTGCTGGTGGAGTTTTTAACGCGTCGTTCGTTTTAAACGCCGAATCGTCGACACCAAGGTGTTTCTGCCAGGTAACTAAGTCCGTCTGACTTTACACAACACAGTAACTTTCAGCTTGACTTTGTTTGCAGGTGTTTTGTAGGCTGGCTTACTCTCGGTGTTTCACGCTGGTTTTATTAGCATGACAAACATTTCAAATAAGTATTTATTGGTTATTGGTTTTGGTACTGCTCACACACACACACACACACGAGATGTTTAATAACTGTGCACTAGTTATTACTTATATATTACAGTTTATATATATATATATGTGTGTGTGTGTGTGTGTGTGTGTGTGTGTGTGTGTGTGTTTGTGTGAAACATTGGGGGGGGGGGTTAAATAATATATAAAATCTTAGAGGGATGACGTTAATTCTTTGAAGTTTATTTTTCCCCCTTATTATTTATTTACAGTTCCACCTTAAACAGATTGCAAATGCGATATTCTGCCAATAGAGGGCGCTCGGTGAACTTTTTTTTTTCTCTAAGTATTCTTGATCACAAAAACTTACATACAAAATACAAAAACATATATGCCCTAAAATAGAATTAGCCAATTAGCTGTTGTAATATGGTTAATAAATGAGTTATAGAAGTATGCTATATGGACAAAAGTATTTGGGCAAGCCTTTAATTATTGAATTCAGGTGTGTTTCAATCAGGCCCCTTATCCTCACTGAAGGGCATTCTTAATATTTCAGCATACCAAGACATCTTGGAGAATGCTGTGCCTTCAAATTTATGGCAACAATTTGTGGAAGACCCTTTTCTATTCTGTGCCCCAGTGCATAAAACAAGGACTATAAAAACATGGTTTCATGAAGAACTTGACTGGCCCTGACCTCAACCCCATTGAGCATCTTTGAGATGAACTGGAATGGAGATTGCAAGCTAGACCTTCTCATCCAACATCAGCGTCTACACTACTGAATGAATGGCCACGAATTCCCACAGTGAACACTCCAAAATCCTGTGTGGAAGCTGTCATAGCTGCGAAAGGGGGACCAACTCCATAATGAAGTTTATGTATTTGTATATAATGTCATCGCATGTTTGGCCAAGTACTTTTGTCTGTATATCGTATTATACTATATAAAAAGGATCAGTCCCCCATAAGTCCAATTTCATTCCGGCAGACATCTAGATCGACTAGATTCTAGATCGACTTGCATTCATCTTATTACACAATACATTTTTTTATTATTCATATTATTACACATGAGCGGTTGAGGGTGAAGGGTCTTGCACCTTCTAAACAGTAGTACAACATCTCAACACAGGAATCTTCAGCATTTTGAAAAACTAGACATCCTGAATTTGAATATGTTCTCTTCATCTTTAGAAGCATTATGCATAATCGGCATGCATTTATCTTCGGTAACTTGTGTGTGTGCAGGGACTAACCCAGGAACACAGAGCATAAAATATACTGGAAACACTCCCTGGATATGTCAACGCCTGTTTCAGGCCACAAGCTCATTCCTGCCCTGATTCACACCCAGAGATAATTTAGCCAGTAGCCAGATAAATACTTTGATGAATATACGATTATGTGCTAATAATAAGGTAATTACAACAGTATTAATAATAAAGTGTTTACAAGATCCATTTAATGAGTGTGTTTCAGAATTCTGTGCGTATTTCATCAAAACCTTTGAAGGTACAGGACACAATTAAAGAGCACATAATGATATGATGCTCAGATTTATCATGAGTTATAATGCCAGGTTTAATATGTACTGCATTTTGGAGTTTACTTTGAAACTGAAAATCCTGCAAATTATATTTAACTAGGATGATTGCTGAAATAATCTGAATATGCATCCAAGGTTGTTTATATACAGTAAGTTGCTGTTAAATTAAGTGATTGCTGGATGATTGTTATTGTCAGGAGTAGCAAAGAAAGTATGAATAATTAATTCGTTTCATTCAAATAAATTCCATTTGTTTACTTAAAGGAAACACAGAAACATGTAGTAAGCCGTCAAGTGTAATATTCGCACACCCTCCTATTCTCCTGAGGGACTTTAGTCTCTGTCTATAGATGGTTGTGCTCCTAGTAACAAATCAGTTGCTACCTGACATGTCATGAAAACACATATCCTAAGCCTTGTCTCATATCTGATATTCGTATCATATTGAACAATGAACTGTGCTGACAGAAGTGCTTTTTAAGAAATGGCAGAGCTGCCAGACCTTTTCTTGTAGTTTAACTACTGTAGATGTGTTCCTCAGATTTTAGGGCTGTACTATTTATTTGCTAAGTATTTGTATGTATTGACTTTGTAGCATGCATTAGTTTATAGTTTATTAGTTTATAAGTATATAGTTTATAGTTTATAACAGGCAAAGCAAAAATGCCAACAGTAATAAACTAAACAATTTTATTTGTAATTTCTAATGTTAATTTTACCAATACTCTTATGTTTTTTTGTTTGTTTGTTTGTTTGTTTGTTTGTTTTGTTTTGTTTTTTTATTGCTGGTAAGTTTTTCCAGGCATCTTTCCAGGAATCTGGCACTACTCTTCAGGAATTTTCGATGCCTGCAGGGAAACCTGTTAAGTTTTTAGATTTAGAAAAAAAAGGCCTAAAATAATCTAGAATGCAACTCGTTTCAATTATTTATAAAAAAAAAATTTGTAACATATATATATTTTTTGTACATGAATGAATGGAAATCTAAACCATACCCTTTTACTGACAAACTAATGCACAAGACATAAAATAAATAATAATAAAATAATAATAATAATAATAATAATAATAATAATAATGTTTATTCTGAGGTTATAACATTTTCTTCAGTTCTCCCTGTGCGTCAGCATTATGTAGCATTGGAAAAGTGAGCATGCTTCCTCTAACTGATCCTTTTTGTAGTTTATGCTCATAATGTTCATAAAGTCATCTTAATATTTGAAGTGAAGTAGACATTGTCAAACACTGCTTTCCACATTTAGGGCTGATGCAAGGCAGAGCCATGTTGTCAGCAGAGGAGATCCTGAGCAGCACACGGCAGGTGATTGCAGGACTGGAGGCTCTGCGTGGGGAGAACCGCACACTTTTGGACAACCTACAGGAGACGCTCCTGAGCCAGACAACCAGTGACAGCAACAGTCTAGAGGAGGAGAAGACTAGCATCATTTTGCAATCCCTGGACAAAATCGAACTGGGATTAGGGGAGGCACAGGTGGGCATCAGATACTATGTGCTATGTGCAATCTGTACTTCAGCACTAAATCTTTTCTTGTGTTTGTAGTGAAAGGTCAATTCGTACATGCTATTATAAATTTCTGACGTGCCTAATTTTGTATGTATGCAAACTATAAACACGTGCACTAATGAAAAGTATGTAAGTTAATGACTATGAAATCATATTAGAGTTGTACTTTTGTACATTTCAACCCAATCTCTAGCAAACCATATGAGCCGTTATCTCAGAAAGTAATGCAAATATTTCATTGAAAAGTAAAATAGGAAACCTATTTATTTTTAACTCATATAATACTGTAAATACATAATAAATTTCAATTGTTAAAGAAAAGTGGAAAAGATGAAAGATAAAGGATAAAAAGATAAAGGATGAATTACCATGGTGGTTGTTCCAGTGTTCAACAAATTGGATAAACCATCATTAGGACAGCTTTGAAGAATTTATGTTGTGTCCATTTCATCATAAACCCTTATAGGTAGAATGTATCATATTTAAACACTGACCAAGTTCACCAAATAGTCTTACTTTTCAGTTAGAAGCAAGGATTTTCCACAGTTGTTGGAGTATATCATTAAGGTCAAAGATGGTATCTTTTATTCCATTTACAGATGATGATGGCTCTGTCGGCACACCTGGGTTCTCTGGAGGCAGAAAAGCAGAAACTGCGTGCTCAGGTGAGACGGCTGTGCCAGGAGAACCAGTGGCTGCGTGATGAGCTGGCTGGAGCTCAGCAGAAGGTACAGGACCGTGAACAGGAAGTGGTGACACTGGAGGAACAGAACAAACATCTGCATTTCATGAGCAGCCTTCGCAAGTACGACCAGGATGAACTGGCACTGGTGAGAACTGAATCCCAGAGAAACCCAAAGCATGTTAGAGGCACTGTGTTTAATGTCCATGCTTTTTATTTTTCTAGCTAATACATACGGATGTAATATGTAAAATATGAAATGTTCATTATGATGGTTGATTGAATTATGTATGTGTTAGGTTTTAGGAAAAGTGTCCAAATTGTTAAGTTTCAAGATGAAAGAAAAGAAGAAGAATTTTCCCGGTTAGACAAAAGGCTTCCAGTGGCCACAAGCTATTTGTATGTATATTCATCTGGACACAGGCTATAGGAAGTATTACCATGTAAGGAATCAGGAAGTTCAATGAGGGTTTTTTTTTTTTTTTTTTTTTTTTATGGGCAAAGAGGCATGGGAAAGTTCACATAATATTACAAAACTTTACAGTGTGTCTGTCTAGTTTCCTTTCTTGCTGGTCTGTAAGATTTGTTTGATTCGTCTAACAGGAGGATAAAGAGAGATCGTCAGCTAAAGAGTCCCTTGATGATCTCTTTCCCACTGATGAAGATGAGCAAACACAAAGTAAGTGTTCCTCGGAATGTACACGCATTTTTGAGCCTGTTAGCACATTTGCCTGTTTGTTGTGATGTTCATATTAAATAGATTCAAATACACTGACAATGTCTGTGCCACAGGAGAATACTTCTCCAAAGTAACATAAAATGTCAACAGTGTACATGCACTATGCAGGAGGAAAGGAGGGGGATTTCAAATGGTTCAGTGAAGAATTCATATTAAGGAATACAATATGCAGTATTTAATCATTTTATATGTCATTACATCACAGTGTTACTTAATAATGAGGTGAAAAGTATATAGTTTATATAAATAAATGGCATTAAACAACACTGAGTAATGTGTTTTAGTATAATGTATGTTTAGATACTGTACCATGATAAAACATCCAATACAAACAACAGTATTTGGGATGAGATCTGGTGACTGAAGGCATTAGCTTGTGATTTAGATCATATCAATTACACATTGAAACATAACCCTGCCGTCCAGTGGAGGGGGTATTGTCATCCTCAAAGAGAGCACCCCCATCAGCATAGAAACGTTCCATCACTGGGTAAAAGTAAACAATCAGAAGAACTTTGTATTAATTTACAGTGACCCTTCTGCCTAAGGGAACAAGCCATGCCAGTAAAATGCCTCTGCATAATGCATCCACTGTTATTTCCTTTGTCACTTAGCTGTGCATGTAGTACAATATGTACAGTATGGAAGTAAAGAAACCTTTAATCACAGAACATTTCAAAACAGCTACTTTTTCAGCTTTATCTGTTTTACACTGTTACACTAATCCTTTTGTGCTTGCAGTATCTCGGAACCGCAGCTATGTAACTGCAGCCCACCAGTCTGGGTATGAGATCCCTGCCAGACTTAGAACCTTACACAACCTGGTGATTCAGTATGCCTCCCAGGGCCGCTATGAGGTAGCTGTGCCCCTGTGCAAACAGGCTCTAGAAGACCTGGAGAAAACCTCTGGGCATAGCCATCCAGATGTGGCCACTATGCTGAACATCTTGGCTCTGGTATACAGGTGATTGATAGGCTGGAGTGTCATCACTATCTATTGTTCGTCTTATCCCGTCTTCTCAGGCCATTTAACAATGAGGATTGTGTTTCTTTATTCTCTGTACAGGGACCAGAACAAATATAAAGAAGCTGCGACTCTGCTGAATGATGCATTGACAATACGTGAGAAGACACTTGGCATGGACCACCCAGCAGTATGTTCTTGTTATTGAATGATATTATATATTAGAAAGAAAAAAAAAATTCCTAACTAGGTGTGGTTGTGTATATGTGTACAGGTCGCAGCTACTCTGAATAATCTGGCTGTGCTCTATGGTAAAAGAGGGAAGTATAAAGAAGCAGAGCCTCTGTGCAAGAGAGCACTGGAGATCAGGGAAAAGGTACTGTATGAATTCACAGCTAAGGCACAAAAGGAAATCTAATTTGCACTGGTTCTGTCCTGTTTTATTTTTTGTTCTGCACTGTCACAGCTGTGGCCAAAGGTTTTGAGAATGAAACAAATATTATTTTCATAAAGCCTGCTGCTTCAGTGTTTTTGGTTATTTTTGTCAGATGTTACTATGGTATATTGTAAAGCATTTCATAAGTCTCAAAAGCTTTTATTGACAAATACATTAAGTTGATTCAAAAATTCAATATTTGCAGTGTTGACCACAAGTTCTCAATTGGATCAAGGTCTGAGGAGTTTCCTGCCCATAGACCCAAAATTTCTATGTTTTGTTTCCCGAGCCATTTAGTTATCACTTTTGCCTTATGGCTAGGTGATCCATCATGCTGCGAAAGGCATTGTTCATCACCAAACTGTTCTTGGATGTTTGGGGGAAGTTGCTCTTGTAGGGTATTTTTGTACCATTCTTTATTCATGGCCGTGTTCTTGAGACCAACCTCACACATGAATGGTCTCAGGATGCTTTACCGTTAAGATGCCAAAGGACTGATGGCAGTCACTTCTCTATAGGAAAAAAACCCAGAACAGAATAATATTCTGCAAAAGGAACAGGTACTGGACTAAAGTCATTTTCTTTGATTAATCCCCTTTCCGATTATCTGGAAATGAAAGCTTGTCCTGAAGAGAAAACGTGAGCGCGACCATCACTCCTGTGCCATGCCAACAGTATCGCATCCTGACACCATTCATGTGTGGCGTTGCTTCTCTTTTTACCACGGCTGTACAGCATATATTGTATGTGTATGTATATGCACACTCACCATGAGCTCTGTGAGCAAGCAACAAAAAATGAATTTTTAGCTTTTGTAATAAAATAAGCCATTTCTATCAATCTCTCATAATTTTGCATTGGGACGTTTTTGTAGGTGTTGGGGGAAGACCACCCTGATGTAGCGAAACAGCTCAATAATCTGGCTCTGCTATGCCAGAACCAGGGCAAGTATCAGGAGGTAGAGGACTACTATAAGAGAGCGCTTCAAATTTACCAGAATCGCCTGGGCCCAGACGATGCCAATGTGGCCAAAACCAAAAATAACCTGGTAAGGACGAGTGAGACATTTGAGTTATGAGTTGCCTGAGAGGAGAAACACATGTACAGTACAGACCAAAAGTTTGGACACACCTTCTCATTCAAAGAGTTTTCTTTATTGTGTTCTTTAGCCCAAACGCGTCTCTTCTGCTTGTTGCCTGTCCTTAGCAGTGGTTTCCTAGCAGATATTCTACCATGAAGGCCTGATTCACACAGTCTCCTCTTAACAGTTGTTCTAGAGACGTGTCTGCTGCTAGAACTCTGTGTGGCATTGACCTGCTCTCTGATCTGAGCTGCTGTTAACCTGCGATTTCTGAGGCTGGTGACTCGGATGAACTTCTTCTCCGCAGCAGAGGTGACTCTTGGTCTTCCTTTCCTGGGGCGGTCCGCATTTGAGCCAGTTTCTTTGTAGCGCTTGTTGGTTTTTGTGACTGCACTTGGGGACACTTTCAAAGTTTTCCCAATTTTTCGGACTGACTGACCTTAATTTCCTAACTAATGATGGCCACTTGTTTTTTTCTTCACTTAGCTGCTTTTTTCTTACCATAATACAAATTCAAACTCTTTGAATGAGAAGGTGTGTCCAAACCTTTGGTCTGTACTGTATATAACAGCTATATAAAGAAAATGTATGTGTTTAATTAACAGGCCTCATGCTACCTCAAGCAAGGGAAGTACAGACAAGCTGAAGCGCTCTATAAAGAGATCCTGACACGTGCTCATGAGAAGGAGTTCGGATCAGTGGAGGGTAAACTTTTATTTATACAGGACTCTTTATATTATTATATACACATTATATACACTTTATATTATTTTTCCTGCCCTATCACATGCTCACCAATCCAGAAAAAGCTGTTAATTAGATGATTTAGATGAAATCAGGTGTACTGGAAGCTAAGAAAAACTAAAACGCTCAGAGCCTGGGGTCGTCCAGGACCAGGGTTGAGAACCACCGATTCACACTTATACTGTGATATGTGACCAAAATTATGTAATATAATTAGTGACAGATTTGTGTTACAGTAGCTCTGTTGTGTTGGAATGATGCAAAAACGATGGTGAGGTTTATGTGCAAACTGTGATATAATTACAGTCCTGTTAGTAGAAATTTTCCTATTCGAAAGTAAGAGTATCAAGTAGAAAAAAAACTGTTTGTGCTACTGATTGGAATGTAGTTGTGTAATATGAAACACTTTGTGTTTCTGACAGCGTAAGCAGCTCATTAATGTGAACTAACAGAGCTCGACCCTGCCATACAAGGTGTGTTTGTTCTGCACTGCAGATTTTTAGCTTTGCGCAGGTGCTAGCAGGAAGTAGCTCACTGTGTTGCATCAAAACAAAACGACTGGTATGACTGGGAAAATCTATAACAGAAAAGAAAGAAAAAAGCATAAGAATACTAAGCAGGAAGTACTGTAGGTATGTGTGTATCAACGACCCTTGTAGCATGATAAGCACCCCATTGTATGTTAGAAACTACCAGTAACAGTTACAGAGAGACACTCTAATGCTAAAAATGCTAAATGACTATCCCTTTTGCAGAAGATTCATCATACAAGAAATTGCAAACAGTTGCTTGGCTTAATGCCTGTAGTGTGTGTATGTGTGTGCCCTGCAAAGAATTGCCACTCTGTCCAGGGTATACCCCACCATGTGCCCTAAGTTTCCTGGGATAGGCTCCAGGTCCCCCACCACTCTATAAACAGGATTGAGCGGTATTGAAGATGGGTAAGTGAGTAAAACATGTCACTAGAGTAACAGACACTATAGTAATAACTGAAACAGATAGACACTCCACAAACACGTTTTACTCACTCACTTATCTTCTATACCGCTTAATCCAGTTTACAGGGTGGTTATATCTGGGACAGTTATTGGGACAGTTATTACTACATTAAAACCCTGTGGTTTGCCTTGAAGCCCATCTAAAACTTCCTGATACAGAAATAAAAACTGTTGAATTACATGTTGGATTTTGCACTTTAGCCTCATAATAAATTTATTTCTGTGCTGGAAGACAATAGAAAAAAAAAACATTTTGGTTATAACCTTAAATTATTCTTTCTTTAATCATTATCTCACTTACATTCAGGAGATGGAAGACCGGTTTGGTTCCACACCATGGAGGGAAGCTCCAGACCGGTACGCTCAGCATTCTTTTATATCTTTGACTTCTCCACACCACATACATTTCTAATAACGTGTCTTTCTGGGTTTAGGAAAGTTTGAAGCGCAGTGGTTCTTTTACAAAGCTCCGGGAATCTTTGAGGCGAAGCAGTGAAAAGCTGGTTAAGAAGCTAAAAGGGGCAGGAACAGAGGAAACAGCACCTCGCAATCCTGGGTACTTATGAAATATGAAATATTATTTATTAAAATCTTAATATTATTATTTCCCTGGACAGTTTGTATGGGTGCATGCTGAATATCGAGAAATGTGCAGGGTTTCCCATGAATTTTAACTCTAAGGCTCTTGGATGAGTTTTATGTATGTCTGATGCATTTTGTATTTTCTTTAATAACAGAATGAAAAGGGCAAATTCCCTCAATGTGTTGAACGTAGGAACAAGAGAGCGCCATGACACTGTAAGGGTAAGATACAACACACTCATACACTACCACTTTTCAACACACTCATACCCTATGTGATATCTATGTAACAAGGGATGGTGGGTTTGTTCTATTTAATCCATGTAATTGAGTCCATTTTGTTAATTGTTTATTTTTATTCCTTCCAGAATATCAACAGGCTTACAGACAGCCGTACTCTCAGCTCCAGCACTCAGAGTTTAGTGCGCCGGAGTTCTTTAAGTGGGGAAGGTTAATCTTGTTTCCAAGCCAAGGTCGTGCTCCTGTCTCCATACAGCTGCATGAATCATGTTTATAACCGACAAAGTATTTATCTCAAATGAAGGTTAGGTGGACCACACTAAACTCACTCTAAATAAAGATTCCTCAGAGGGAGCAGATGGTGTATACAACATTGCATATGACAAAAAACATGGCAGGTCTTTCCTTTCTGACCCCGCAAGCCTGCTGCACAATAGAGTTTCTGAAGAGCTGTTTGAATCAATATGGCACATTTTGTGCTCTGCATTCCAAAGTCAAATTCATGTTAAAACTAACATTTAAACTGTTAATATTGTGAAATAAGACACTTCATTTCTCAGTTGATTTCAAAATGGAGACTTGTGTGATTTACTGTAGATTCTGCTTTCTGCCAAATATTAATTGCTTTTAAATTATATTGCTGTAATCTGAGTCATTCATGTGAAAAGTTGATGTACAGAAGCAGTATGGCGATGCTATAGAACAAATTAAATCTTTCATATCATTCACAATGGCCTTTGACCCATCGTTAACAGATTGCAAGTTCAAATCCACAGCCATCTATGGCCAGGAGTCCAAGAGAGTAAACTTGGCATTCATTTCTAAGCACTCAGACTGACATTCACCAACCGTAGGCAGCCGTGAGATCTTGCATGAGGTACAGCTGTTATAGAAGACGAAAAGCATTTTGAAGACGTAATGTGCATTATAACTAGCAAATGACCAAAAGTTAAAAAAAAAAAAAAAAAAAGAAAGAAAGAAATTATAACATGATACAGTATTCTTACTCATAATAAAGTGCACAATCATGCCATTGGGTTTGCAGAAATAACCAGTATTTATTACTGACATTGTGTTAAGTGAAAAACATTTTAAAAATATGTACATGTGTCAAAGTCTAAGCACGTTTCCATTCCGATCACAAGCATTACGCCTGTTGAGCAATCTGAGAAATCTTCTGCAACATTTCTTCTGACTGCAGCTGTTCCAGGGTCAGCAGGGACAGGCCCAACTGGTCCTCCTGTAAAAAAAAAAAAAAGAAAATAATTATCTTTTCTCATTTTCAAAAGTATCATCCTTACAAATAATAAAAAATATATATCTGACTATAAAATCTGTATAAATCATACTTTGTTAGTGTACATAGAAGTGGACTTTTTGTTTTGTTCTTGGACAAGTCTGAAGAGGGAAATTGGACCTACCCGTCTAAATGGCTGTGCCATCTGCCGCAGAAAGTGCTTGCCAAGCTGCACTGTCTCATCAATAGTCAGGTTAAGGCTGCCATCTGTGATGTGTTCCTGAATCCAGCGGGGAAGTTTCCCTCGCTTGTCGGCTCGGGCGTAACGCTGAGAAAGGAAACCAGACGGCTTAACGTGACTGAAGGCAGACACCAACCCTTAATAGACCAGGAGTTTAACACAATGAAGAAACGTTCACCTTGTCAGCAAAAATCATGAGGCCGTAGTCGGTCTTGCCTCGGATGGCTCTGCCTACACACTGAGCTGCATGGCGCATGGCATCAAAAGTCAAGAAGTCGTTCTCACGGATCTGAAACTGGTCTCGCAGATACTCCAGTCGAGCCTGTGGGAGCAAGTAACGGCGCTGAATTACTCCACAGGTAGAAATTGGCAGGAACTAGGATTTTATACAGGATGCAGTGTGACAAAGGGATTAACCTTAAGTATTCGACTTTGCGTGTAGACATAAGGCACTCCGAACATGATCACAGCTCGCCCAAAGTGATGAACTGTGGGTCAAATAGAGGCGATACAAATCCATATCGGTGTATAGTATAAAATATTATTTAGATAAAATGTTCCAGAGTCATATAGCTGATGCGTTAGCGGAATACGTACCAAAGTCTATTCCTTCAGACACTTTACCTCTGGCCACAGAGAGCAAGATGGCACCTCTGCCATTTTCACAAGCCTGGAACAGCAGATTATAAGAAGCACTAAATATTTTCTATTTTGAATATAAGCAGACATGTCCGACTGGCAATTTTAAGATAAAATTTTAAAATAGTCCCTTCACCTCTTGGTACTTCTCTAGAGCCATGCTGGTCTCTGCTGCATCTTGTGTCTCTATGAAAATAAGCTTGTTCCTCTGGATGTTTTCCAGAATTCCCTACAGTCCAGAAGGGGAAAAAAACCCACAAAACAGAGACAGAGATATTCATAAAATGCACACTTACTTGACAGCTACAGAATTAATAGCAATACTACTTTCCTTTGCGTACCTGCTCATACCATGAAGCCACAATGTTTTCCATGTACACATAGCTGGTGAAAAACGCTACGATCCCATCAGGCACAATGGCCGACATTTCCAGAAGCAGGTTCCCATAATTCCTGATCACAGCTGTGGGATGCAATGCATTAACACAAAGCTTTACAATATAAAAAAAATAATAATATAAAAAAGATTCAAGTAACATCACTCACCAAAATCCTCTCTAGTCTCAAATTTGGAGCTCAGCGTCACTTGGTCGTTTCCACGCCCAACAATCTGAGATTTCATAATATTCAGGTGTAAGATTTTAACTATGCTTTAAACAAAATAAATCATTTGAATCTGCTGCTGTTAATGCACACACTCACGAGAGGGCAAAGGCAGGTGCGTGCCAGGGTCATGGTAAAGGACGCCATCGTAACGGGGTGGAAGTCCAAGATTCTGGGATAGATTTCCAGTGGAGAAAGTGTCTTTGGAAGAGGACAAGAAAAAGTAATCAAGTTATTCTACAGACCTGCATAGCTCTCATACATAGATCTCACAACCTTACACGAGTTTGATAATGGCTTTTATTGTTCTTCATAGAAACAAATTGCTAATACTACAGTACCAGTCAAAAGTTTGGACAGACGTTCTAATTCCATGGTCTTTTCTGATTTTTTTTTTTTTTTCTACATCGTAAAAAAATGCTGAAGACATCCAAATATGCAAAATCTCCTTTGGACAGTTGATATTGAGATATTTATCATCTATAAAGCATACATAACAGCTCTAATCTGAGGTGCTGTTCATTGATGATTTTTGTGGCTGATAACTCAAAATTAACTTCTCCTTTTGGTCTTGCTTTCCTGTGAAGGTCTTCATGAGAGCCGGTTTCATCATGGTGCTTGATGGGTTTTACAAATGCACTTGACAATACTGTTCTTGCAAGAACTGTTCCACAATAGATGACCTTCAAGTTTTAACACAACAATTGACTGGTATTTTTGCTACTTAATTACCCAATACCATGTGTTATTTAATCCACTATTCCGTGTTAAAGTGTGTCAGGTGCTACAAAGTCTTTAGGGTAGATAATCCACAGGGTCCATCCTGATAAGGTGGGAACAATTTGCATAATTTCCATTTAAAAACAAACATGGTCCACATGTTAGGGGCTTCAGCAGCAACGTTTCTATTCCAGATGGATAATCCAATCCAAGAGGCCAGAGCCACAGACAGGCATGGGCTGGTTAATATGCGCTTTTACTGCAACCAGCAAGCTGTTTAAACTGACGGGCTTGGGCTGGATCAGCTCTGAGCCAGGATCCAAATGTGCCAGGATCCTGCAGCATGGTTATTAGTGGCTACCCGCTCAGCATAACATTGTACATGAGGGCATTTCAACCCCAGGCTAGAAAGAAACGGATGTTTATACCCACTCTTAGACAAATCCAAAATCCGCAAAAAATAAAAATAGCAGCGCATGGTAAGAGAGTATCCATTATATGACCTTAGCAACACATCGGCCACGAGCAGAGGGGAAATGACTGCGTTGGAAAAATGAGAATTATGTACCAATCAATTTTATGGTACATAGGCAGGCAAAACCACCAACACCAAAGGAAAAGAAAAAAAAAAAACAGTCTGTAGCCTATAAAGATGAAGGTTCCCGATACAAGGAATGGGGAATAAATTGCCAAATGCATGGCAGCACACATGTCTAAACAGCACAGCAGCATTATACGAGTAGTAAAAAAAAAAAAAAACATTAGAAGAAAAGCATGCTTACCAGAGTAGAAAGGAATAAGAGAATACTATGATGCTTGAAAAACAGAATAACTTTTGTTTCTAAGCAAACAACTCAATTATGTGAAATTCATAAACTGTGCACATTAGTGATGGGAAGTTTGAATCATTTTAGTGACTCGGTTCTTTGAAATCTCCCTCATCAAAATAAACGAATCTTATTTTCAGTCATTTAGTTCATTTCAGTCTTTTCACCAGAAATAAAATTAAATGTTACATTTTCAATAAACAGACCCCCAACACGTCTACATACACAAATTTTGGCTACAGTTCCAGTAATGAAAATATTACAATGCAGCTACAGATATATTATAAACACAAGGAGCAGCTCAGCATCATATCTTCTAGTCCGAGTCGTTCATTCTTTTGAATCTATTGCACTCAATAGCATCTATGGGAGTCACGTGACAAAAGAACGAACGACTCGGACTTGAAAGATTCGTTGAGAACCGTTCAATTCTGTTTCCTGTACATGACATACGAAGGTTTAGCGGTGATCTGCGCATGCGCGGCCAGTAGGAAATGAACGAATCGCTCTCCGAGACTACTCGTTCTTCTGAGTCACGTTAAAGATTCATTCAAAAAGAATGAATCATTCATGAATGACTCATCACTAGTGCACATGCACATGAGTATTTAAGGTAAATACTATGCCACATGTTACTTCATGATCCTGTACTTGTATAGGTAAACAAATTTCATTAGTTGTTATACAGGTGTGGCAGATGGGAGGAATTCTTTTCCTCAGTTTATTCCGCAAAAAGTGTCCCAGCCAGTTTGGCTGACAAGGCGTTGTCATTTTCAGGATACAAATGTATTTCTGGAGGGGAAGTGGGAGGAGGGAAGGTCATTTACCCCTGACGTAATGATGACTGACTGGAACCGCTCAAACACAGGCTTTATAGCGATGGAGGGGTCCATGCAGCTGGAGAAAGAAAGGGGGGGGAAAAAATCATTCATTTAGAAATTATTTATTTATTCATTTATTTTTATAATCCAGGGGTCATTTCTATGAAACACACTAAAGCAGACTTTCAAGGTAACCCACCTAAAGTGCAGCACAGGATTAGCGATTGTCGGAGTTTTGTCTTCAAAAGGTTCTATAATAATTGTGAAGCCTGAAAAAAATTGTTTATTTATTTATTTAAACTCAAGACTGCTAGGGAATTTTGTAAGTAGTGCAAGTACTGTGATTAGAATTCAGACTGTTTTATTTATTTATTTATTTATTTATTTTTACCTTTGCTATAGGTGCTAACAAGAGTAGCAAAATGCGAGATGAGCGTAATAGCAGAGAAGTCGGCGATATCGGCAATTTCAAGAGTTCTCAATAACGAGCGTAGCCTCTCTGCGCAGAATCTAAAAATAAAAAATAAAAAAAAAAGACAAAACCACAGCTCGGGTCATGTATTCGATGATGACAAAATTACATAATGCATGTTCAATTAAATATCCTTATAATGTCAATTTTTTTTTTCTCTAAAGTTTTATGCTGGACAGAATAAAAAGCATTTTACACACTCGTCAGACATGACACGCGGCGTAGAGACATGCCTCACCTGAGGGGCTTGCGGTCAATGCACACCTTCTCAAAGATATCTTTAAGGAACTGAGGAGAACTCTCTTGCACAACGTGATGGATGCGCAGCCGAGCCTTCAGGTACTCCAGGAAACGCTTCATGAAGCCTATGAAGTGTTCAGCTGTGCGGATATTTCCTGGGATGGCCTCTGCAGCGAAGGTGCAGAACGTGACACAAAAACAAAGAACTTTTTCTTTATGGAAGTTTATTACACTTCATTTCGATTATAAAGGGAAAGCCATGTTGAGGAAAATATGATATTTATATACATTGTCTTCACTTCACCCCACTAGGTTTGTGGATATCTGACGATTACACCTAGATGTGTTTTTTGGTATATTCCATTTCTCATCTAGTGGCTCTGTGGAGGTCCCCAACCTTAATAAATCACATACTTATTATTATTATTATTATATTAGAGCGTACAAAATCATTTTCTACAACTGTGTGCCTGCAAATTTGTGATACAGAATTGGGGAAGAACCACAAATGGGCGTCATGGACAGATGCCCACATGCTTATGGCTATCTTGTGCAACAGAGACCTTGTGTCTCATCCGAAGGTTCAGGGTGGCTACAGGGTTTCAGGCTGTTATACATATTCTGTAGAACTAATACCCAAGTGTGCAACAGTCTCAGTGAAACAATGATGGACAGGGACAGCTGCTTTGCAATGCAATGGAACAGAGAAGAAAACACAATTATGTTTCTATAATATTTTCGTGTAAACACTTCCGGCACCAGTAATGGACTTACAGAACAAATCAAAAAGGCACGTTTTACACGAGTCTCACAAAGCTTTTTAGGATGAAAAATGCTACATATCTGTTTTACATTTACGGCATTTGGCAAATTTTCTCCAGAGCAACTTACAAAAGTTCTTTGAAGTTTCCATTAGATGTATCTTTACAATGGATTACTAGGTTACTAAAAGTATCATCAGTCAAACACTAAATTAAACCTAAATACCCAAGTCTTTAGTCGTCACTTAAAGATTGCCAGTGACTCAACTGTATGGAAATCTAGAGGACGTTCGTTCCACCACCTAGGTGCCGCAACAGAAACCAGTCTAGATGCATGTCTTCCTAGATCCCTGACAGATACTGGGACCAGTCGAGCAGTGCTGGAGGATCAGAGGGAGCGTGGTGCAGTGCGAGGTGTGATTACAGCTTTGAGGTAAGCGGGTGCTGGCCCGTGTTTAGCTTTGTAGGCAAGCATCAGTGTTGTGAATTTGATGCGGGCAGCCACAAGAAGCCCATGCAAGGGGCAAAGAAGTGGTGTGGTGTGGTGTGGGAGAATTTAAGAAGGTGAAAACAAATCGTGCAGCTGCATTCTGGATCAGCTGCAAAGGACGAATGATTAACAGTGGCAGACCTGCAAGGGGCGTGTTGCAGTAAATAACAAGGGACTGAACAAGCACCCGAAAGGCCTGCGTGGAGGGAAATGGACGAATTCTTCTGATATTATGAAGAAGACATTGACAAGAGCAAGTGAGTTTAACAATGTGAAGGTAACCCTAGGGACAGGTGATTTTGCAGACTTTTTTTGCACAATATTACAGGCAGTGACTGAAGGAGTGATCTTTGACAGACGCATGTAACATGTAAACCACTGCAAAAATGCTTCTGATGTTAACTGGCCTTTTCAACCACTATACTGATTAAATCTAAATGCTAAAGTGAATCACCCTACGAAAAGACGCTGACAGAGACTGAGAACAAGTACACACATGATGTATCGAAGTCCATTCAACTTCTCCACACAGACTGCTATTAAAAAAAATTTTTTTAAATGCTGTCGTATCAATTAATGCAAATGTCCACTGACCTTGGAGTATTTCAGCTGGAAGTACTGGATTAGACAAGTAGACATCGGTTTCTCTGGCAACGTTGGCTTCTTTTAATCCCTCCACTAATCTCCTGTACTCCTCTTGTAGTTTAGCAGCATCGGTTTCCTTTATCCTTCAAATGAAAGAAAGAACGCTGACTCCATTCCGCACAAATGATGTTCTACAGTCTACAAACACATTAATGTCCAGACGACCAAAAAAAAAATAAATAAATAAAGAATAACATAATTTTGTATTTAAAACTAGCTGAATGAGCTGTAATTCACCTTTGGATGGTATTCTGAAGCGTGTCCACATTGGCCTGACTGCGGTCCAGTGTCCTCCTGGTGATGTTTACGCTCATTGAGTCGATGCACACGTTGTCTGCGATGACAAAAGAAAAGGGTGGAGAAAAATTCACTATTATCACAGTCAATAGTTTGTACATTTGCATTCTTTATTCCATTTAACTCTCTTCTGTCCTGTCAGAGGGTTACATGGGAGTTTAGTTGATGTGACCATCACACTCTAAAGTCTCGACCTTATTTTGACCAGCTCTATTGGCAGGTGAGAAACGATCCAAGGAAATTATATTTGGGGTCTTTAACCAAACTTTTCCCTGACTAAAGAATCTATTTGGATGAAAAGCTAAGCTAAGCGTTTCAAACCAAGCACTCAGCCAACTTCACCTGACCGACTGGGAATCTTCATCAACATACTGTTTTATAATAGCTGGAATACAATACCCATGTTTACAGGGGCAATATTCTTCAATCCCACGGCACTCATTCTGATTACAGGTTTCCCTAGATGCTGATCTGATAAGATGTGCCTTATATGTTATGTGTGCATGCTCAAAGCATTTTAATCAGAATATGACTTTTTTGTTGTTGACATGTACAAAGTGGTTCTGCCCGCTGTGACGCATCTAACCCGCCAGAAAAATAACCGAAGAAGAAAAAGCACATTTCTTTTCTCTTTGCTGGTAAATCACATATTCTGCATTATAATTGGTTAAAATGATCCAATCTGATCCATCATTGGTTAGATGCTTTAATATATGCGAAATGTGAGCCAATCAGTGCCCCGGTCCTAGCCAGAGACCCAGTGGATGAAAGTAAACACAGGAGAGAGTAAGAGAGTTGCACCTTCCTGGGAACAACCCTACCATCATCTAATGTTACCTTCACACGGGACAAAGATGCGCAAAAAGAATATATTCTATTTCAACAAAAGAAAAGCAATCAGATTAAGTGGTAATATGGCTAATATTTACACACTGAATGAATCATCAACGGTTTACATCACCCCTCTTACTCTGAAACATCTCCATCAGAACAGTCTCACCCGATCTGGCCAAGGTGAGGCCGGAATGATGATTATTCCCAATATTAATAAAATATCACGGCCCATGTGAACACTCCGAATGTCACTTATCGGCACTTAAAGTAGTCTTGTCTATTTTGTCACAGTATTATATGTGCTGCCCCATGTCCTTGGAAAAACATTTCATTCAAACGTGACAAGAAATGACTCTAAAAAGCACTTTAAATGAGTTAACTTACCAATGTTATGAGCTTCGTCAAAGACAACAACAGATTTCTTTGCAAGCTCTTTCGAGACCAGGTCTGCGATTTTCGGGTCCAGGAGGTAATGGTAACTGTAAACCACTATGTTTGCATGAAGAAGCTGAGAAAAAGAAAAAAAAAGAGAGAGAAAAAGAAGAAGAAAAAAAAAAGTAAATCGTACACTGTCCATTTATTCAATGTTGAATAATTTACTGTAGACAGACACATAACTATCAATCAGTGGAATTAAGGGAAAAAATATTTGAATTATTTTTTTTAAACAAAAATACGGTCCCACCTAAAGTACCAATAAGAAGAGGTGTGGAAAAAAAACACAACATAACAATAATCTGTAACATCACCATCAAACCACTGATGACTTAAAATGTAGAGGCCATATACCAAAATGCAAAACATTCATCAGAAGCAACGATCGTAAAGAAGTCACACACACGCGCAAAAACTAAATGCAGATATGATCCACAAAAAGTTCTGGAACGGAGGTTAACTTCTACCAAAGTGATGGAAAGGCCAATGTGTGGAGAGAGAGAGAGGACCACGACATGATTAAAAAAACTAATAATAAAAAAATCTGGCAAGAAATGTGGAGGTATTGTCACGGCCGCTTCTGGAACACACTCGCTAATCTTTACTGATGGTATAACTCATGATGAGAGCAGCAGACTGAAATCTACTGAAACATTCTGTCTGCAGACATACAGAGAAATCTATCTGGTCTAATTGAAAAAAAAATAATCTCATTATGAAGCAGGATAATAACCCAAAACACAACAAAGGACTTTATTAGGGGGGAAAAAGTGGAAGGACCAGGTCAGTCTACGGACTTTAAAATAACTGAGCATTCATTACAACTCCTGAAGAGGAGACTAAAGACAGAAACTCCCAAAGCTAACAGCTGAAAGAAGCAGCAAATACAAGGCTGAGAAAGCATCACAAAAGAAGAATGTAACAGTTTGGTGAGATGTCTGAGGGTTGCCAGCTTGACCCAGTTATTGCAAGCAAGTGATGATGTTGTGGTTTTGATGGTGAGGTCTTTCGACTGTTTCCTTTGAGGGGTCGCCACAGTGGAACAACTGATCCACACAACAACTCGGCACAGGTTTTATGCCAGATTCCCTTCCTGACACAACCCTCCCATTTTATCTGGGCTTAGGAACGGCGCAGCATCCAGTGGCTGGGGTTTGGACATTGGCTGGGAATCAAACCTGGGCTTTCAGCATGGTAGGCGAGAAACCTACACTGAGCCACCAATGCCCCTATTGCAAGCAAGTGATATATAACCAAGTATTATTTACTTTAAGACTCTGTTCCCAGTTTTTTTTGCTCAAACAAAAACTGGGTTGTTTTCCACCAAGTGGCATGATCTAAATCAATTATATCTAAATAATCTAAATGTAAACAACACAAAATAAAACACTACATTTAAACTCACATCCAACTATTTTCAGTGTAAAGCAGAAGAAGAAGAATTAGTCGTGCCATTCCAATACTTTTGGGGAGGAAAGTATACAAGGTAATCCACAATTTATTTTTTTTAGATCAAATCATAACTTTTGTTTAAATATCATATAAAAGTGCTCTCTGTATAAAGGTTGTCATTTTTGATAAGATGATACATACTGAGTAGCGTGCCAGGTAGTACGGGCACCAGCCTTTCCTCCGTCCAAAATCTTTAAGATCATCTAGATTGTAAATGCCAGACGGAATTGGCACCTGCCTGCCCACAGCATCAAACTCCTGCACATGAGGAAACAAACAAACAAAAAAACAGGCTTTAATAAACATTCATTTTAAGGAATAAACAATACATGTTAACAGTGATTAAAAATATTAATCATTTTTATATTACCTATAGAAAGGATTTCAGACTATTAGGATGACGGACCTCAAGTAGCATGCACTTGCAAATCACCATGAGCTGTGCACTAATGCCTAGTCTTTACCTCATAGAAGCGGCAGGCAGGTTGGCTCGGGTTACTGTGACGTTGTGCACGAATGTATGATGCCGTCAGACTGTGACATTTGCCATCCACCTCTTTTCCAAAGCGCAGAGAGCTCACCTGTACACATGAGTACTAAGGATCAGTCTCTTATACACATCTTGTAGACAGCAGCAGTTTCAGACCACAGAACATGAGTAGTTACTTGAACTGGCTCTTAACACTAAGATGGGAATCGCCAAGAACGTAAATTAAACGTCTCTCCTGTTATACTGAACTTCCAGCTTCAGAATACACAATATGACTGCAAATCAATCCCTGCTATCCGTGATCACCCAAATGAGGATGGGTTCCCTGTTGATTCTGGTTCCTCTCAAGGTTTCCTCCTATTGCTGTCTCAGGGAGATTTTCCCTTGCCACTGTTGTACCCATAATTATATGGGACAGTCTGATCACTTTAATTTTTACTCACCCATTTCAAACTATTTGTTTTTGTTTTTTAATTCAGTATAGCTTTATACCGATCATTATACCCAGGTGCCAATTCGTTTTTATTGGAAATATGATTCTGTAAACATAACGAATTACACGGTTTGGTTACAATTCTAGCTTTGTAAATAATTTGCTCCTACAAGCACAGGATGTTGACCTGCAGGATAGTAGAGGAACGGCAACATTTCATAACTGCTCATCTCTAATCATTCTCTTAATGTATAAATGTGCAGATGTAGTGAGCCTTTTTAACTTGACCCCTACTTCAGGATGAATGCACAGATTCTTTCTTGATGAAAGTGCCAGAGCAAGGAAGTGGTTTCCCTCTCCTGTTTCCTTTGCATAGTATTCCATTAGCTTTCTCAGCTCCTCCACCACCTAAAATCCAGAACATGAGCAACGTTTAGACTTGAGATATCAGAAACAGTGGATGCATCGTTCACTTCGTCGTCACTTACCTTCTCTATCTCAGGTACAGTTCGAGAGCAGTAAACCAACTTGGTCACCTCAAGTGGGTAAGTCTGTAGGGAATCAAAAATACTTAATAGGTTTCTTCTTTTCTTAACAAAAAAAAAAAAAAAAAACACTTTTAAATGAACATCACAGATAACACTGATGATTAACCTTCTGGTAAGCAACGATCAAAGACAGAAGGGAAATAGTTTTTCCAGTCCCTGAAGGCATCTCCAGAACGCCATGACCCTGAAATGGGACAAGACAGTAGATAAATAGAGGCGTTATACAAATTCTGAGAAAGTCTGGACTGGAACATCAGCACGGAAGCTGAGGAGAGAGAGATGATGATGCCACCTACAGAGTGGTACTGATGGGAAACGTGTCGAGAAAAAAAAAGTGTGTATGGAAGTGCCGGATAAAGCAGACAAAAAGTTCAAGACACAGAACAGGATAAAACTGGGTCAGGGAAGGATGTATTAAATGTTTTAAGGAAGGCTGGTCTGGAAAATCGGCTTTAAGAGACCAGGAAGAAGAGGCAGAATGAGATCTACAGTTGGTGGTAATGTAACCTACTGGATTCCAACCATCGTTAAACAACAAAGATGATGATGATGATGATGATGAGTGTAGATTGAATGACCTTGCACGTGACATACCTTGGCATCCAGCGTCCTCTTGAGCTCCAGCATGTAAGAGTACTGCTCTGGGTAGATGTAGTCATATGGGAAATAAACCAACAGCCCTTCGATATTCAACCTGCAGGAAAGAGTAACATTTAGAGTGAGAGAGGATTTTAGTTAGTGTGATATATATATATATATATATATATATATATATATATATATATATATATTTTTTTTTTTTTTTGCAAGCTAGTGTACAAGACCTGGTGATGTGTTGCAGTAATTATACAAAATTGTACAGTTTGCGTTACTTACTTCATGTTTGTAATGGCTTAATGTCAGGACCGTTGTAACCTCTTTTAACGTTCGTGCTGCAGTTTGACAGCAGCTACGATGTCAAAGCGCGACAAAAACAATCAAACCACATAAAAACACACGGCTTCGACTAACGCGCGCACACATTACACTCTGTTGTCGAGGCGGCACGACGTCGCAGCCTAAAAGCGTCATCCTCGTCCGCGTTTATGATTGGCTGCTGTGGTGTAAACGCTACATACGATTGGATCACACAAAGAACAACCCACAAACACAGCCGTCCAGACCAAACTAATCAAAGCGGAAATCAGGAACAGAGCTGAACCCAGACTGCAGAGAGCAGGAGGAGGATATTTTATAATAATTAAAATACAAATTTTTTATTCATTAGTTTAAATTTAATAACAGTATACCCCTCTTTCTTGTATTCACACATGACATTGTAAGATTTTTTTAAAGTGTTAAGTAAAAAAAAATCCAATGCAGTTATAATTTTACATTTACAGTATTTAGTTTCTCCTTCTGGTGGTCCTTTACAGTCTTTATTATTATTATTATTATTATTATTATTATTATTATTATTATTATTATTTTCTTGGTGTCTTGTTTTATTTTTATTTATTTATTTGTTTATTTATTTATTTATTTTTGTGATTCACTTTTCCTTTTTTTCTCCCTGGCTATGATGTTTTGATAAAAATAATAAAAAAAGCAGAATTCAGTACTAGCTTCATCATCTAATCAATTCTGTTGTATAATGTAAGTGCGTCTACGTTACAATGCGTCTTAAGCACTCAGGGACCAAGTTTTATCACTCTTTATGGCAATGTATAATTGTGCAAAACATACACACACAGAATTTATTTATTTATTTATTTATTTATTGAAGCAACAAGAGATTTTATAATTTTTGTTTGTGCTTATTTTTTAACCCATTATTCATTCATTCATTCATTCATCTTTTATACAGCTTATCCTGTATACAGGGTCAAGGGGCATCTGGAGCCTATCCCAGGAGACTTAGGACATAAGGTGGGGTACACTCTGGACAGACCGCCAATCCATCGCAGAACACCCAACACTATGGGCAATTTGGGAACGCCAGTTAGCTTAACCTGCATGTCTTTGGACTGTGGAAGGAAACCGGAGTACACAAGGAAACCCACCAAGCACAGGGAGAACATGCAAACTCCATGCATACACCAAACCCCAGGAGGGAATCAAACCCTGATCCTGGAAAAAAAAAATACTTTGTATAAAAAAATTATTACTTTGCATCAAATTCAATTTGGCTTAAGTAATAAGCAAATGAATAACTAACAAAAACAATTTTGAGTATTTGATATTAATTGATTGACCACATTAGTTAAAATATAAATAAATATGTAAAACCAAAGAATTTAATCATGAGAATCAAGTCTCAGTGAATCAGATAAAATCACTTGTTCGTTTACCAAACGACACAATAATGTTGTTGTTGGCTCAAAACTATGCAGTCATATGTCTTATTCTTATTCATTGCTTAAATTGTTCAGCGAATTGTATTATGTAATTATATACAAAATACTGTATATTAATACATTATACAGCACAATGGACTATTTGTTTAGCCAAGTCTTACTGTAATAATCATAATCCTGCCTGAGTTACACATAGATGACAGTCAGATGTTGGTTTTGGAAAACTGACTTTCTGATCAAAACAATTCAGATGAAGATAAGATAAGATAAGATAAAAGTCAACCACCTACATTCTCGTAAAAGTGTTACCTCAAAATGTCAAGTCATTTGTGAAACACAAACCTCATCAGGATTACTACTGTTTATACTTTATGGACCCCTGGGGAATAATATCTTAGTGTAAGGGCCATTGTGAAATATATTTTTAACTTAAAACTTTCTTCTGCAATAACATCCAAAGAGAATCTCATGGGGGTTTTTTTGCCAGTTTTTTTTTTTTTTCATTTTTCTGATGTATCCTTTTCATCCACTGTTTACAAACACATGAAAGACTTTAATTGTTTTCAGTAATATTTTATTGACACGACAATGTTAAGCTCATATCTCAAATTATGATATTCATCAATAATGAACTGCATTTGTGATAGAAATAACAAAAGAACCAAAAATAAACACCTAATAAATATATGAACATCATGAACCAGTTTCAATCACAGACTCTGCTTAAAAGGGAGAAATCAGTATTTCACATAAGTCATGTGCAAACGTGACTATTTTTAGATTTTGCACCGGATTTGCTTCATGTTTAGGTGTTTTTAAATAACATTGTAAGGCAGCACAAAAAGGTCACAGTCCAGCTCCACTGAATAGAATATCGATGTAATAACATATAATATAAACAACATATAAAACCAGTTTTCCATTCTGCATCTCCATGTCAGATGGACATTTACAGAGTGAGAGATGCAGTTATTAGTGTATAGTCGTTCTGTAACAACCAGTTTATACCAAGTGCTACTTATCTCCTGAGCCTAGGAAGTACAAGGCCAAGCAAGGACATGCACATAACGATGTTTAAAGGCTCTCAGGCAGCTCACAGCTCACAACTGTCTTTCTCATTCTTGTACTGGTCCATTATACTGAGAACATCCTCCAAAATAGATGGGCCAAGATCCAGGTTGAGGCCAGCAAGGGACTCTGAGCGTGACATGGTGGGAGAGAAAGCGGGAGACTCGCTGTTTTCACTCCGCAGGTCCTCGTTGCTCAGTCCAGCATCAGAGTCCAGGCTCAGGCCTCGTTTAGGGTCTGGTGGAACGCAGCCCTCAGACATAGAATCATCTGAGGAGGCTTCGGAAAAAGAGCCAGCAGAGGGCACAAGGTGTCTCAAGATAGGGATGGATGCACACAAGGTGAAGTCATGGTACGGTTCCCTGTACTGTCCGACTCCTTCTGTACATACAGACGCGGCGTGTTGCTGCTGATTGTGTTGGTTATTCTTCTGATTTGAGCTTTCCTCTAAGTGTAGACGAGGAGGTTTTGGAGGTGGCTGCTCGGGGGCAGTGAAGGCAGACATTGAGATAGTGCTTTTAAGAATGGAAGAGCTGTTGTTTGAGTTATGATGGGGGTCATACCTGTGCTGGAGGCCTTTTACCTCAAATATGTCATCAACATGTCTGTTCATGCTGTCGGAAGAGGGGTGCGAGGGGCACGCCGAGGCAGGTAACATGTCCAACTTCCCTTTTAGGAAGCCAACATCTCCGAACATGTCAGTCTCCCCGTCTGGTCCAACGTGGGCGCTGTGGCGCAAGTCTCCTAGAGGCGGGCTGATCATATCACTAGACAGAACATCCCTCAGTTTTGGCTTTTTACCATGCTTTGGTGCGGGTGTCTTTAAATACATAGGGGTCTTGGCTGGCATTCTTCCCCCCCCCCAGAATTCCACTGGCTTCTCTAGTGATCAAGCTGGAGCTAGGAAACGTTTGCTCCTGGTTTTAGCATTGGTTAATTCATGATTGGTGAAACATTTACCAAATCAAGACGTTCTTTTGGTTAAATATCCATAATGTCACAGGATCTGGAGCTCAATTAGCATTAGGCTAAAGCAAAAGAAATGAGAAGTTTATCTTCTAAACTTCCAATCTCCTGGCTGGATGTGTGCTTCAGGCCCACTGGAGATTTAGCATTTCCGGGAATCTGAGGAAATACATAAAGAACAGCAAAGATTAAAAACACTAAAAAGATTTGAACAAGCAGTTGCCTCTAATAGAATTGCATAATAAAATGTTAATAAAGAAAAATGACAATAAAATCTCCTCTTTCAGTTCTTTGGTTTAAATATGTATGACTGGAGTATTTCATTTTTTAAGGAAAAAGAGCTGAGACAGAAAAATGCAAACAGAATCCCAAAATGAAAAACCTTGCCCAATCCAAAATTACTACATTGCAAATACCAGTTTAATGTTTCTTTGAAATGATATGTATATAAGAGATACACTCTTACACTTGACAAACAACAGAACACAGAACTTCAAGTATCACCTACATTTATTTTAGAATCATTCGTTCCATACCCTTTAATCAGAGGCCATGCTGAGAAAGTTCTCCCTGTCACTGTTTACGCATCAGCACAGGCAAGACTCGAGCCTCTCAAAACTGATACGCTTTTATGTTCTCTACAGTTGAAACATGTGAAAACCATCAAGTCACTTCGCATATTGCCTTATCCAGTCATGCTTGCAGCACTGTCTCCAACGTGATGAAGTCCACACACATGAAGTCGACTTATTTTGGGATAAAGCAGTAAAAACAACTCTGAAAATTGCTCAGACTGAAGTTTATGAGAAAGACGTCCATAATACCCAGACTGACAAATTGCTGCTGTACTCGTTTTTTAACCAGCACCTCATTTGTCCCAGGAAAATAAGTCTGCTTAAGCAACAACAACAAAAAAAAGAGGCAAATTTGTGGTCACTAAAAGGGTCAGACACACCCCGAGGCTTGCAAACTCAGATATTTTTTACAATTCTATTATCTCTGGCATGACATGTGTTAAACTGTTCAAAACCACATTTCTCTTTTTATCTTCTTGTTCCTCTCTCTCCGGGCCATATGTTTTCTCCATCCAAGTGTTTACGGTCGATCAGTGTGGTTTACTCACGTCTGACGCCACTTCACGAAAATATCCAGGGGGAAGGATTTATACAGTATATGACAAGTAGGGGAAGAGAAAAAAACAATGTGGACCAAAGCATTTGGTTGAAATTTGCAAATATAAATCAGGGTTACACAGGCTGAGTGATTTTTAAATATATAAGGAAAGGAAATGACTTTTTCATCATTCCCTGTTTCACTAAGACACCTCCATTATGCATTCAGTTCACAATACTCAAGATGATCCAATTCCCGGATTTCCAGATTGAACCACTTGGTGCCTTAGAAATTCACATCCAGCCCTGACGTCCCATATCCTATCCCTGGATTAATCCAACCATATCCAGACATATCCAACTTGTGAGAGTGAACTGCAAGTCAGAGAAGTCAGTAACGTTTGTAGGAAAATCATTTATAAATAGAATTGTGGTATTTAGCACAACTAAATACCATTAACACTAATAAAACAGCATATCTAGGTTTAGGGTTGAACCTTTTATGTTCTGTATATACTGTATATATCTAGTAACTCAAATTCTAAGCTAAATAATAACTTTTGTATATTAGGAATATATAAATATTATAATTATATTATAGTTCTTTATAGTTACATTCTAAGCTAAAGAAGAAAAACTTAAAAAGTATTGTTACAAAGTTGAAACAGTTCAAAAGTTTTGAAATATACTACATGTAGTACTGAACAGTACCAGACAGGCCTATTACTAAAAATGGACTTATATTGCAGATAATTGTTTTAATTGTAACATAACAAATGTCACCTGCACTGTTTATATAACTAATAATCTCCATTTAATCCATTGAAAATCTTTTATTTTTCTCTTTCTGCATTGGACAATAATTCTATTCCACTGCCATAAAGGTCACCATAATGTTAATAGACTTAAATATACTGGTACTTGCCTTTCGGCCAGGTGGACTCCTGCATGCTGTCCTCTCCTCAGCAAGACTGTAAACCTCTTAACTGTGTGTGCAACTTAACCCGTAGTAAAGCTGGGAAGAGAGAGAGAGAGAGAGAGAGAGAGAGAGAGAGAGACTCTTCCTGAAAGCCGCCTCCTCCTGTCCTAGGATTGGCCTGTCTTGTTAACAGTCAGTCAGCCAATCACAGCACAGGGAGACTAGAAATTCATCACTGCAAGGGAAAAGGCCCTGGAGCCAAAAACAACCCTGGGACAAAGTCAGCGGACTTGAAGTGCTTGTACACAGTTTAAACTGCTGTCTCCGGTGCAAATCAAGCACCATGGCAGGGCGTCTCTTTTTGAGTGATTAACTGCAGCAGTGACCAAGCTCATGCTTGTTTTTTCCCGTTTTTAGCGTGTTCTTAAAAAGGCTCATCTGATGTATAGTTAGGTCCAGTGTACAGCTAGTGAGCAGGAGTAACACATGGCTAAAAGCATGGTCAGGATATGATAGGAATGTCTTAATAATTAGACTTAAACTCAACATTAAACTCAGGATATCAATAAGTTTATATCTTTTATTTATACATTTTTCTACTGTTTTCTACCTGACTGACCCACATAACCTGAATACATTATTTAATATAAATTGATTATAAACCCACTTCATATTTTCACATAATGTCTTTGGACTTTGTACTTGTCTTTTGTACAGTACCAGTCAAACGCTTGGACACAAGTCCGGATTTATTTTTCTCTACATTCTAAAACAATACTGGAGATCTTTAAACTAGGAAATAACACACATACAGTATACTACAACAGTCAGTTGTTATTTTAAGACACAAAGGTCAGTTGTTCTCATCACAGGAAGACCATCCCAGGAAACAAGATCAAAACGTACTGTACTTCTGCTGAAGAAGAGAAGAGTACAGAGTTACCAGCCTCAGAAATCACCACTCAACAGCACCTCAGATTAGAGCCGTTGATTTAGAACGTTTGTTGTATTTTTTGGATGCCTTCAGCATTGTTTTACAGAGTAGAACAAAATACAAATCAGGAAAGACCACTGAATCAGAAAGTGTGTCCAAAGTTTTGATTGGTAGTGTATGTGTTCAAGATATGTTCAAAATGTACTGTATATTAACCCTGTTTTTCACAGATTTAGATATGAATGCTGCAAAAGAGAAATTCTCATGCAAAGACGCACTGTCGCCTAGCACCTCCATGGTCCGGGTTCGTTTCCCGGCCAGGTTCGATTCACGTCTCTGGATGTATGGAGTTTGCATGTTCTCCCCGTGCTTGGTGGGTTTCCTCCGGGTACTCCGGTTTCCTCCCACAGTCCAAAGACATGTAGGTTAGGTTAATTGGCGTTCCCAAATTGGCCGTAGTGTGTGATTGAGTGTGTATGTGTGTGTGTGCCCTGCGATGGATTGGCACCCTGTCCATGGTGTACCCCTCCTTGTGCCTGAATACAGGCTTAAGCGGTATAGATGATGCGTGAGTGAGACTGATTGGGATGTTTTCACACTACAAATACACTACAAATGTTGAAGGTTATGGAGCTTGCTAAAGTTCTCAAGAACACTCACTCAACTATTGTCTTTATCCTGTATACAGGATATACAGGCTGGAGCCTATCCCAGGAGACTTAGGGCACAAACTGAGGTACACCTTGGATGGCCAGTTAGCCTAATCTATATGTCTTTGGACTGTGGGAGGAAATTAGTTTACCCAGAGGAAACTCACCAAGCATAGAGAGAACATGCAAACTCCAGGCACACTGACCCAAGGTGGGAAGCAAACCCTCAACCCTGGAGGTGCAAGCTTACAATGCTAAAGCACTGTGCAACCCTCTTAAGAACAGTATTAAACAAAATGTACAGAAAATGGTTACTTCAAGTTACTGCTACTAAAGGTGGATCTCCAAGCTATTTAATCATGGGGGGTATTTAGTATTGCCCAGATACTTTTACTTTTGAACATAACTGTACATAAGAAGACAGTATATTCAGTTAGTAGAGATATAAATTTTGATGAAAGCATTTAAATTGATCTTCTTGCAGTAAGTAGGGACGATATCGTTTACTTTAATGTCATTATGAATGCATTTTGTGAAAAAAAAA
>JAAGKR010000246.1:140498-246827 GCA_011419295.1 Clarias macrocephalus | reverse complement strand
CATACACACACACACATACACACACACACATACACACACACACATACACACACACACATACACACACACACATATACACACACACATACACACACACATACACACACACATACACACACACATACACACACACATACACACACACACACACATACACACACACATACACACATACACACATACTATGGGCAATTTCGGAACTCCAATTAGCCTAACCTGCATGTCTTTTGACTGTGGGAGGAAACTGGAGCACCCAGAGGAAACCCACCACGGGGAAAACCTGCGCACACACTCGAGGTGGGAATAGAACCAGGACACTGAAGGTGCAATGCAACAGTGCTAACCAGTATGATACTGTGCTGCCCCAACAAACTCCATCATTATTCATTTCTTAATGTATTCCACATGCTTTTGAGCTGATAGATGTACCCAAATTTAAAAGGCACTAATCTGGGTAATCTCCCTAGGATGGATGGACAGCAAGTTTGGTGGAGGAGACAAATACTGTAACTAGCCTGAGTGTCCAGGACAAGAACATTTGCGCTATAACATTTTAATTTATCTGGTGGAAAAGAGGGGAAAAAATCCTTTGTATGCATAAACTTGCTGAACTAAATACAGAGTACGTTTTTTTTTCTTTGTTTGTTTGTTTGCTTATTTGTTTTGTTTTATAATTTCACATGCACCTCTGATGAATGTTCCTTTTCAGGACAGCTGTATGGAAAAACAAAAACAAAACTGTCATATGACTCACCTGCTTACAGTCACCTTATGAATAAACATAATGTGAACAAAGACACTAGCTAGGACTCAACTGTGCACTGCAAAAATATGACATCTTAGCAAGTGAAATATTCACGAATCTAGCCAAACATAACCACAGTTTCTTAAAATAAGTTTCACAACAAACCAAATCTAAGACTCTTAAGCTCATGTCTAGTCAAATGTTTCTAAAACTGCAAGCATGTAAAAATGTCTTGTTCTATTGGCAGATTATTTTGCCTCTTTCAAGAAATAAATCCCTAAAAACTAATAAAATGATCAGCTACTAGAACAAGAATTTTTCTTATTTGTAATTTTAGTAATATTTGACTAGAAAGAAGCTAAATAATTAATTTGGTTTGTTGTAATTTTGTTTTTAAATGTAACTATATTCAAGATGTGTCCACTTGCCAAGATATAGATTTCCAAAACACGATTTTGAGCACCCTTACCTAGGCTGTTAGTGAATATCATTAATCGATCCCCACTGATGCCACTGAGATGGCTTTTGTTCCCTGTGAGCATTGGGTGCTCATCATCTTGTCCCCGGTTTCCACTGGTATATAACTGATAATCAGTGTATTAATGTTACGGTTGATCTGTGCTTTTATTCACAACTGTACGCAAAGACTAAATCTTAAAGCCAGCCATGTCATGTAACTGTCAACCCAGTGTCCCACCCCAGTGCCTCGCAGATGCAGAATGACCTCTGACCTGGCTCTCGCTAGGCTTATCAGGAGGGTCGTGATGAACAATCATCTGGTAGAGTTTGTACACTTGGTAAGAGGCATCGAAAGAAGCTCTGAACTGTGGACTGGGTGGCATGGAGCGCACTAGCCTCACCTTCAAAAAGATGATGTTCACCAGGAGGAAAAAAAATACAGGTGGATTATAAACAGAGAAAGGCTGAGTGAAGAGAGACTTGCATATATTACACATCATTAACACATCAACTAGATTTGATCAAACTAGATCACAAACACATAGTTGCCAGGTTAAAAGGTGCACCTACTGTACTTGTACTTGTTAAACAAATAATATCTGGTTAAAGGTGGTCTATTTCCATTCGAGGACGGAGTAGAGAAGTTTCCATGGCAACGGATGAGCTACAGTCATGAACTGTATTAATTCTTTTACTTTTAAACAAGTGCAAAATCGTAGGTGTACCCGATGAACCAGCAACTCTGTGTGAATCCCAGATCTATGATCACACACATCATCATCCCAAAGACAGTATAACAGTAAACAACATTTATCTTTTTATCAAACAGAATATCATTTTAAACCATTAAAATATACAGTGGGGTCAAACAAAAATCTGAGACAATTGGTAAAAATGTCCTTGGTACGCTGTTCGAGCACAGACAGTTAATTATACATTACATTTTCAGCAATAACTTTAGTGAAACATATAATATTAGAAATGTTGGGACATTTCTACCTTTGTTCTGATGCTAATATAAAAAAATGTGAAAACTGTACTGTAACGGTGCCTGTACTCTGCAATCCGCAATTAATGCGGAATCTTAAATACTGAATAATTAAGTTCAGATCTCAGAGTTTTGGTCCCCACTATATTAGTACACGGAGTTGGTTAGGTGAGAACAGATAGAGTTCGATGTAACATCATTCTGCTTTATGATTAAATGAATTCAAATTAAATATAATTTTGATGAAAATCAAATGATGAAAAATGATAATAACAATAATAATAATAATAATAATAATAATAATACTGCTAATAATAATATTGATGTATAAACTTATTTCTTTCAAGTTTTCATTAATGCTTTTATGACACAAACACTGGGATTGACAAAGACCAACATTTCACTTCAAAAACAAATTATTGATATTTCAAAACAAAATGATTGAGACCCTAACGTTCCATTAATAATCAGACCAATCGGAATAAAAGTGCATCATGTAAACACCTCAGTTAAACACATCCGCTCGTTTCTTTCATATTTTATACCATGTAGGGATAACATTAGGTCACCAGTTTCCAGAAGGGGAAATTTAGCTTCCATTCCTGATCTATCTGAACCCCAGAAGAACTTCTCTCTCTCACCTGGCTTTACCTTCAGCAGAGGAAGGGGCACAGATTAGCTTGCAATTTCATATGTAGTAAAGAAAGTTGAGAGGGGGGGAGGCAATTCAGTGATGTGATTCTTTTGTGTGGAAATTGACATTTCGCCACACTGACTCCATAATCAATAAAAAAATAATTATATGTACAGGTCAGACCAAAAGTTTGGACACACCTTCTCATTCAAAGAGGTTGAATTTGTATTATGGCAAGAAAAAAGCAGCTATGTAAAGAAAAACGAGTGGCCATCATTACTTTAAGAAATGAAGGTCAGTCAGTCCGAAAAATTGGGAAAACTTTGAAAGTGTCCCCAAGTGCAGTCACAAAAACCATCAAGCGCTACAAAGAAACTGGCTCACATGCGGACCGCCCCAGGAAAGGAAGACCAAGACCCACCTCTGCTGCAGAGGATAAGTTCATCCGAGTCACCAGCCTCAGAAATCGCAGGTTAACAGCAGCTCAGATCAGAGAGCAGGTCAATGCCACACAGAGTTCTAGCAGCAGACACGTCTCTAGAACAACTGTTAAGAGGAGACTGTGTGAATCAGGCCTTCATGGTAGAATATCTGCTAGGAAACCACTGCTAAGGACAGGCAACAAGCAGAAGAGACTCGTTTGGGCTAAAGAACACAATAAAGAACACAATAAAGAAAACTCTTTGAATGAGAAGTTGTGTCCAATCTTTTGGTCTGTACTGTAGATTTAAATATTCTTGCATTTGAGATGATAGTAAGTTACAGTTCCTCTATTATCCTATAGGTGGTGCACTCTAAACTATTCGCACTTTGGCAAGCACCTACTGTAGGTATTGCAATATCATCGTATCGGGTGATTCCGGTTGACTCCACCCCTAGTAGTAAAACATCTGACCAATCACAGACAAGACAGAATTCTTGTATCCAATCATAACCTAGAAGGAGGGATTTAACCCAGCCGCCGAGAACTTTGGAGAGAAACGCTTCTCTTCGCTTATATTTCTGGCAGATTAGACGTTTAACAGCAGGCAGAACCACTTTGTGCATGTCAAAAACATTATATTCTGATTAAAAGCTTTGAGCATGTAAACTCACATTTTATCTGATCACCGTCCATGTAAACAGTGAAGCTGGAATCTCTGATCGGAATCATTTCGGATCCTTCCACGGGGGCGGACAAGTTGGTCGTCATGCACCCAAGACTAACAGTTTCTAATCCCAGACAACCAAACTATATCTTCAGTAGCCTTAGGAGCCTTACAGCGTTTATAGTCCTATAGTACTAGTACTACGGCTCTATGGCTACATATATTACATAAAACTCACCTGAGCATCTCTCCTATATGTTAGTCCTGCTTAAACTATTGCTATAAGTTAGAAGCACAGATCACCACAAAATGTAGTTGTATGCTGTAGCATCCCCAACTTCACATGCAAAAAAGACAAAATAAAATGTAAAAAAAAAAAAAAGGGATAACTTTTTAAGCTCCAGTAGCCCCACAAAAATATTTACTTGACTAGGAAAGCAGATTTTAGTTATTAGTGCTTCTTGTTATGTTTGTATTGGATGGAGTGTTTATTCTTCTGAAGTCTCCATGCTGGGATCTAAAAGGAAACCAGTATAAGATTTATTTAGTTTGGCCTTTATGAAGATTCCTGGATTAATATGGGGGAACCACTAGAGTTTTGCTTCTAAAAGGGTAGCAACTTTCACTGAGGTGCATTACATATAGCATTGGCGGATTTCTATTTATTTGTTTGTTCGTTGTGATATTATGTGTTTGTTTGTGATAAGGAGTAACTTGAGATACAGCAAGCTTCATCCTCAGATCACTAAAAGCGTCTGGAACGTTCATGGAACATGGGAGGACAAACGCAGCCTCTGCAAACAGTCAGGATTTCTATGTACAGTGTGCAGGCTATAAAGGAAGCTTTCACTGTACTTGCACTGCCCCCTAGAGGAGGATGCAAATCGAAGCGTTAATTTAACTCCATCAAAGCTCATTTCAATAGATCATTTTTACTTAAAGATTAGAAAAGTTTAACTTTAAAGGTTTTCATTATAAATTTAAAATCTTTTTGGACCTTTTAATTAGTCTTTTGTTGCATCTAGAATCTCAACAACCAGTTTAGGAATTTTTTTACCCTGTGAGGATGAGGATATCCACTTTAACACTCATTGTTAAATGCACATTTATTTATAAATAAAATCTAATCCAATAAACAAATAAATTACAAATCAAATTTACCAAATATGGTTCTTTACCCAATTAAGGCAAATATTGTAACTTTGCTGCCCTTGATTTGCAACATAAAAATGTTTAAAATTTTTGAATAAAAAAATAAATCTTACTTTTGAAAAAAAAAATGTCAAAATGTAAAATTTCCAAGTATTTCAATGAGGGTCAGACTAAGTTCATATTACAAAATTTTTTAAAGATGGCTATGGCTTAAAAAGAAAACAAAAAGACACGCAAAAGCAACTGAGGGTTATGCACGAGTTAAAACTTGTCTTGTTACTAGGAAGTGATAAATTATGGACATATTCATGTTTGACTTAGAACTTATAAGAGAATATTATTGAATGAAATATTACATGTAACTGAAAAATTCTGAATTTTGCAAAAAAAAAAAAAAAGAAGGCTTTATAGTCGTTATATTGCATCAACTAATGGTTATTGAGTTTTTCGAAGAGGAAAGTCAATCAGTTCTTTCTGTTTATTAGCTCAGTGACAAATGACTGTGTTATTGCTGGAATATATCTGGAGTTTCCTGTGTCCCAGGTTTCAGCCTGTTAACATTGACAGAGTGCAAGGATAATGGAGCAAACAGCAATCAAAATCTTGGCCCAAGTCTCTGCGAAGTATAAAAGACAAGGCTGACATGATTCAAATCTGGAGTCAAAGCCCAGTAATGAACCTAGTCCTTGCCAATCTCATGCACTTGGGATGAGATGATATAAGTGAACATTTCTGAAAAATTGGTGACCTTTTTCTTTCGAGGTTTCGTTTGCACATACAGTACAAGCTCCGTTGGCTCGACTCCATTCGCTGTATTTTTATAAAAGGTCACTTGGACTGAGAAATGTGTTGATGGAAAAAAACAATTACAGAAATTTTGAAATCACATGCCTCTAATTTGCGTTCTACGAGTTTTATGATAAAGCACGTTCAGAGCGGGGTCGCCGGCGCATAAGTAAACATCTCGTTACGAAGCTGGTGCTGCACGTCCTGTTCGCTCGCCTCTCTCCGAGTTTAATGGCCTCGGACAGTATCCCGAACGCCGCAATGATGAAGTGAGGAGAAGCCTGCAGGGGAAGTGTGTGATATATCACACGCTAGCACAAACTCCTCCGTTTCCGTTCTGCCAGCGAGTGATAGGTTGATATTAACACACTAGAGGGACTGCGCTTTAACAGCGCACAGTTACCACATGTCAAACAAGCGCCGGAAAGCCTGTGCTGCTTTTTCGTCTTGTGTGCTACCCTGAATGCTTTATGGATGAAACAAGTAAATGTCTTGAAGCAAAGCAGATACCAGTACATGGTAACCTTGTTGAGACGAGGCCGCTGTGCACTCGGGAAAATGAAACGACAGCAGTCAGAGGGATCAATCCTAGTAGACTTGGACAGAAATATGACTTGTAATGTCTCAAGAGTCAAAAATAAATAAATAAATAAATAAATAAATAAATTAAAAAGATGCAATATGGTTCCTGTCAAAGACAAGCTGATCTCACCCAACCAAGTGCAAAACGCAACAAAAAATCTTTCAATCTCTACTTTCACTAAATAAACATAAGTAAAAACTACATCTTGGCAAATTTCTAACCTCTAAGCGATGAAGAGCGTCATCGGGCAGCGAGTCGGTGATAAATTCTTCCAGCGGTTTGGGTTGGCCAGACGCTGGGGTCGCCGGAGCAGGCTTGAAATTCGGTAAAGCGCCTCCTCCATCCTGTTGCTTCTGCTGCTCCTTTTGTAGTCGCCGCTCTTTCCGGATATCCTTGGCTTTGCGACATGGAGGTTTGGTAGGGTCCGCTCCCTGTCCTGGGTCAACAGAAACAAACAGAAGATTCACCTGTCACCATGAGCATCATTAGTGTACCACGCCCAAAGAGAACAGGACTTGCGACAGATTTGTCGAGATGACTACAAATTTATTACGTTCCAAGCAGATCTGTCATGTAAAAGTGCAAGTCTATCTGGCCTCTAATCCATTGAAAGAAGCAGTATTTTTTTTTTATTATTATTACAATGCTCCTTTTATGAATGCAAGTCTCTTCTTAAGCATCGAAATCATTTAAAAAATGGTTCTGAAAAAAAATATACATTTAAAAAAATCTGCAACTTAGCTTTGACCAATCAGATCTCAAGGGTGCAGTTGCTGCTGTCTGGACATTAAAGTCAAATGTGTTATAACAGTTCTAGTCCAATAACGTACAACCCCAAACTTGCATAGTGCCCACTGTACAAGCCTCTGCAGCCAGTGTTATGATCTGGAGCTGCTTCAGGTGGTCAGGTCTAGACTCGGTAACATCATGTGACAATAAAATGAATTCAGCGAACAACTTGAACAACCAGCTTATCACACATGGAGTTGTTGTGTTTTTCCTGATGGAACAGGCATATCCCAGGACTCAAACTGTGAACGAGAGGTTCTGGGAGCACGAGGAATCATTTTCATAAACACATGAACTGCCCAAGGTGGATGAACGATGATGTGACTTTTTTGGCCAGGCAGTGTACCATTCCTCACACAAATTAAATGATGCTGAGGTCAATCATAAAGGAGTGAACTTGGTAGCAAAAACATCCAAAAGTCAATGCACAGGAGAGGGGGGAAAGAAAAACAAACAGTTGATCACACACCTGTACCAAACACTCCATGAGAAGGAGAAAACAACACATCAGAAGGAAACGACACAAAAGGGCATCTCTACAGTTTAAATAAAAGGAAAGTTTGATGAAGAAATGAGAAACTGTTGCTAGAAAGTCAAAAAGCGTTACAGGAAAAAGGCATAACAGGAACGAGCTTGGAAGGTAAGCAGCTTCACAGAATGGAATATTATAGAAAGATACTTTTGAAAGAGAGGACCTTTAAATAAAAAGGAAAATGAGAGGAAAGGAAACAGAATTTGAAAAATGCAGCTTTACAGAAAGTGAAATTATTAAAGTGGAAATTTGCAGGTAAAGAATTTTTAGCAGAGAGGAAGTTCCCAGAGAATGTTTTAAACTTTTACAGGATAAAAGCATAATAGAGCTTTAAAGAATTCCGTTCTAATGGAGCTTTAATGAAAGAAAGTTTTACACGAGAGGAACTTTTATTGGAAAGGAATTTGCCATATATGGAATTTTTCCAGGAGAGAAGCTTCTACCAAAGAGAAAGTTCGAGGGAAAATTAAGTTTTACAATAAAGGAAATTTCACGGGACGAAAGGCATTACAGGAATAGACCTTTGCATAATGGAGCTTTACAGAAAATACCTTTTACTGGACAGGCATTTACGCAAGTAAGAAACTTTTACCAGAGAGAGCAAGTTCGCAGGAGATGAACATTTACAGGAAAATATTTTTATAGAAAAAGCATTAAGGCTTAGTGGTTAGAACTGTCGCCTTTCACCTCCAGGGTTCGGGTCCGATTCCCGTCTACATGCAGGGAGTTTGCAAGTTCTCTCTGTGCTCTTTGGGTTTCCTCTGGGTACTCTGGTTTCCTCCCACAGTCCAAAGACCTGCAGCTTAGGCTAACTGGAGTTCCCAAATTACCCTGTAGCCTGTGAATGAGTGTGTGTATGTGTGTGCCCTGTCCAGGGTGTACCCCGCCTCATGCCCCAAGTCTCCTGGGATAGACTCCAGGCCCCCCGCGGCCCTGAATACAGGATAAAGAGGCATAAAAGATGAGTGAGTGAGTGAAAAGCTTTACAGAATAGAGCTTTCAGTTCTTCATCAGCTTTACAGAATGCAGCTTTACTACAGTTTGGCATTGGAGAGAGTTATGACACCTCTTGCATTCTGCCTTCAAATCTCAATTACAACCAAAGCTCGGGTCTCCCACAAACAGACTGAAACGCAGGATATTACAACCAAAAGAAAAATGCTTTAATGGACAGCAGATACTGCGTGAAGTCTACATTTGGAGCCATTTTTGGCGGGTGTGAAAGCGTGTTTCCAATTGCTCTGTGCTGGTTAGCTGCAGGGCTCTGGGTATGCATGCTTATACTTGCGTGTTTAAAAAGAGAGAAAGAGAAAAAAAATATCGCACTTTTCTTATAGTTCTTCCAGCAAGTTCTGAAAGTAATGCAAGATGGTCTATGCGTATGCATATGGAAGCCACATGGCGAGCATACGTGTGTGTGTAATCTGCAAAGCCTTCTCTCCATCACCGAAGGAGGCTTCTAGCTCACTGCAGTGAATAACAGGGATTCGGTCCTTCCGTGGACATGGAACTCATTTTCCCGTCCTCCGACAACATGACATCATTGTAGCCGAGGCTGTAAAACAACATGCACTCTGTTCACTGGCTCCTGCTGCTTTTTGTATGAGTTTTTTATTTATTTATTTTTTTTAGAGCGCACAGGTTTAAATAGAGCAAAAAGCCTCCTCCTTGCTTCGGGCCTGGGGCTTCCTGAAGGAAAACACAGGTATTTCTGGTCTGCGGATAAGGCGATTGTCTGAGATTAAGACTCACCACACAGTAAAAGTGGCGTAAATATTAGTGACAGCAGCTTACGCTATCGAATCGTCCAGCACTCTTTGTAACAGCTGTACCTTAGTACTGAACTCTAACAGCATTTCATATGAATGGTTTGCCAGCTCAGGTTTAGAGTTCCTGTAATTTAATTCCGACTAATGTTTTTAGAAAACAAACGTCAAAAGTGACATGCTGTGTGCGGATGGAAAGAGGCTTTCCTCGATTGATTTTACAGTGCTTTGTGCACCGATGTGCACTCCCCCTCCTCTTCCTCATCCTCCTCCTCCTCCACTGCTTTCTGGGCTGAAGCCAGACCCCGAGAGCAAAAGTTTACACGCTGACATCCTGTTTGGAGCAATAAGGAAAGCAAGGCCATTTCCTGCCTGGGCCCGTGCCAGCTGCCCTTATATACCCGCTGCCGGCCCCGTCACCCGCCAAGAGTGAGACAGAGAGAGGGGGAAGAATGGAAACCAAAAACGCTAAAACCACCCGGCAACCGTCTGTAATGAACCATGGACGAGTCAGCACGGTGGAGATCTACCACACTGATCACTAAAACAAAGAAATATAAGGATAATCCGCAGCATGGAGACGCACTCATTTGCCGTGACAGTTGTCACATGACCGTGATGCATCAGCTTAGATGACGACTCGTTTTTCCTCATTCCTTTCTTCTCCTTGGATCATTTACCTGTTAATAAATTCAAACGGTTAAATAGAAAACCGCTTCCGATGGACGCTATAAACACGAGCTTCTCACTGGACAAATTTTTTTATTCCTGTGAAGAAAAGTAAACACGAGCACGAGAGGCAGTGCAGATGCTGGGCCGCTTCCAGAGCCGAGGCCTGGGCCCTGTAACTGTCTGCTCGACATCCATGGCTGCTTCAGAGCTACAACCTTGAGTGCTTGTACACTGGCAGGGACACTGAGGACCCTTCTGCCATTGTAGTTCCGCTTCCAGCACATCGAATGGCACCTAGCACATGAGCGGAGTGTTTTTGGAGGGGTTTTTTTTTTCCCCTCCTCAAAATGGAGAAAATGTGCAAACACAAACATGTCCCAAGAGACACACAATATACAGAGAGGAAATAAAGCTGGACAGATTTGTTCCTCCTGAAGAAAGATTCTCCCCCTTGAGCCATTAACACATCATAAAGATCCAGGACTAGCTTTTGCCACGTGAACCATGTGTGAATATATATCACGCTCCCAAAAAATTAGCTCACTGTAAAACCCACATACACATCTTTGCTGCGTGTTACATTGTACATGGTTTTCCCAAAACCCATCAAAAACAATTAAGCTGCTTAATATCGCTCTCTCTCTCTCACTCACACACACACACACACACACAGTGTGCATATTCTAAGCATTTCTGGTTGAGTGAGGTTTCTGGCACTCTATTTTATGGGACAGGAAAGCACAGGAAGTGAAGACCGGTGGGGCGGAGGAGTGGAAAGACACTTACCACTAGCATTACCTAGAAGGTCTTGCTCGGGATTATAAACACACACTCGTACAAGGCGTCATATTCCATGTCAACAGTGCAAATAAATTGGAACTCGTGGAAAAGACAGTGTCCGTGTCCTGTGATTATTATTGATTATAAGGAAAACAGATATCATCAAGTAATGTCAATCAAATATCTGTTGCTTGGCCAACCCGAGCCACTGATTCATTTATAAAATGATTTCTATGCTATCTCAGAAAAGCATTTTGTGACAATTTATGAAGATGTATATCGATGTCACCCAGGACAGCTCAGGAAGCAAAACTTCCCCATGGCCTCAGGCAGACCGGCAGGACTAATCCACAAATAGACACAACATTTATTACAATTTGGTAGACACGCTTATCCAGAGGAACTTACATTCATCTCAATATACAAGGGGCGTTCAAGTCAAATCGGCACTTTTCATTGTGCAGAAAAACAGAAGACAAAGTCAAAACTTCTTTTATTTCTCTATATATTCCCCTGCTCCATTAATGCACTTATTCCAAAGTTTCACTAATGCTTGGATACCATCAAAGTACAAAGTTTTCTCAGAATATAACGGTGTATACAGTGTATAACGGTGCTTTATTAGCAGTAATTTTGTTTGGAATAACAAAAAGCTAAAATTCATAAAAACGAAGAAAAAAACTGTCTAATCATAAATATCAATAGTAATATTACATTATTATTATTATTGATAATAATAATAATAATAATAATAATAAATGAGGCCCACAAATGTAATGCACAATGTTTTCTTCAGTCACAGCCTCATGCTTATTACTTGTAGCCAATTTATTTATTGTTCCCAACCACTAATAAACTGAGAAATCTGCTGTGCGAGACATATTCATTTCCTCTGCAGGGAGTGTGCGCATTCGAACGCATATCCAGACTTCTCCTAGAAATTCCTGCGCATGTAGACAACCTGTGTAATATCAATCACTAAACTCCATCTGTGTTCAGAGCAATAAAGTCGTAAAGGTAGTCATAAAGTCTGTTACCGTAAATTTGTCACCAGGTGTTTTCCGTTCTGAAAGAAAAAAAAAAACAAAAAAAAAAACAAGGGGGCGGATTGGACAGGGGGTATTACGGTGCAGAAAAGAGCTCCTTCTCTTCCTCCGGGGAGCATCTCTAAATCTCAGCTGTTTCCGGAACATTCCTGACCTGCTCATTTCGCTGAGGTGTGGAAGTACTTTGTGTCATTCAGTCATATTCTCGGCTGTAAATCAAACTAAGCGACGCGGAACTCGGACGCCTGGAGGAATGTTTTCTAGAATCAGATTCCTAATTTTGTTTACACTGAGGGTCGAAACTCTGACACCTGACCTGTGTACAAAGCTTCACCATGATTTTTCTTTTTTTAAATACTGCTTGCACTGTATTAATACAAACACAATATATGAGTGTAGACCAACAGGAAGAAGTCATAGCTCGTGCACTTGTGTGTTTCTGGTAATCTGCTGCCCCCTGCAGGACGGATGCAGATCTCGCCTGAAACGCTCCACGTTATGAGCACTTTCTGATTCATTTTAACACGGCAAATACAGTCTTCACCAAATTCCAGAAACAACCTGATGGCCTTTGGTGACAACAACAACGCTATAAATGCTTCTGTGTCTAAATCACGCTGTTTTATGTACCTCAAGAACAGCCATTACATAAAAACACAGGGTTAATCACACTCTTTATAAACATTGAACTAAACCTAATTCTTACAATGTATATACAATGTAATGGAATATAATGGGTCACTTTTAAGTGTAATTTAATCATCGTACACTTATTTGTCCTTGTTTTATAGACGTTACAGAGTAATAAACTAAAATATAATGCCTGCGTTTATAAAAACTGAAACAGAATTGGGGTTTTTTCAGTTTCTGTCCCATTACGTTTTTACTCTTTCCATTAGTTTTTCTTTGTTTGTTGGTTTGTTTTTTTGTCATGGAGCTCACCTGGTTTAGGCGTAAGGCGCGGGCTCTTTCCTGCCGCAGACGACACCGTTTCCTCGCTTGCAGTCTCTGATGTTGATGGTTTGGAACTGGTGCTGTGCTCAGGGTTGCTGGGGATGATGGGACGCTCTACCTGCGAGTGCTGGATTTTCACAGGCTCCACCGAAGGAACTTCACCTCCCTCTTCGAACATGTCCATCCGATCACCTTAACATAAATAAACAGCGCTGATATGAATACATGTACCACAAGCAGGACTATGTGACTTTTCCGAAGTATAGAACTTACTTAAATCAAAGCATAAAACCAGACACATTTCCATTTACACAGGAAAATATCGACAGTTATGGAAAGTGTGACGTTTCTCAATATGGACGGTGACCGGATTGCAGCGGTAACGGAATCGGTACACATCATAAACAAACTGGCTTTGATGCAGCAATTTCCTAAATGCAAACATTACAAGGAACGTAAGAACTAGTCTTATAACAAACCTGACTAATATCTTTTTTCTTTAGGGTGATATTATCCCAAAAAACAGTTGTAGCCAAAGTGCACAAATTATGTACTTGAGTAAAAGTAGAGATAAAAAATTACTCAAGTAAAAGTTTCCCATTCCCAAGTTTCTGTACACTTTGCACAATTATGCACGCTAGACAGCAGATGGCACTAGACATGCAAAATGTAGTGAAGTAAAAAGTACAGATATTTTACTGTAGGATGTAGTGGAGTAAAAGTCAAAAAGTATTCACTAATACTAAATAATAAAGAAACTATGTGAAATATGTACTCAAGTACAGTCATGAAGTAAATGTACTTAGTTACCTTCTGCTCATGACTAAACAGTTCTTTGTCAAGCAACATGTGTCTTTCTGGCTGGCCTTATTTACCCAGCTGTTAGGCAGTTCGATATACTGTACAGTACTGAACAAAAGTCTTGAAACGGAACTAATTCCTTCATGTTTAATGCAGTCTTAAGGAAGAGTTCTCCAAGCTTCCTGGAGGAGGTCTACTATACCAGTGATGCTGAATGCCGAGCGGACAGAGCAGATGAGAAAGGAAATAGTAGTGGACGCTCAAACAGTTAAGCCTCTGGGCGCGGATACAAGCTCCAGCACCGCCAAGTTGCCACTGTTGAGCACTTGAGTGGGGCTCTTAACCCTATCTGCTATTTGATAATCAAATATCCCAGTAATAAGCACTATAATCAACCTTCACTACTCTGTGATTTTCTCTCCATCTAGGTCAGTATCATTTGAATTGTCTCCAGTTTTCCTGACAAAGTTCTACCCACTGATTCTTCATCACAACATGTAACAAAATAAACAAAACCCTTCATGCACTGAAAAGATCTAAATGATGACAGGAGGAAATGGTGCTCTAGCATGGTACAGCACAGGAAGCGCACCTGAGAGAAACGTCTGGGACATTCCAGCAGCTATAGCCACTGTCCGCTGAAGAGATGAAACGAGAGGCTTTAGGAAGCCAGGGATGTCAAACACACCTAAGATTGCATGATCAGAAACAAATTGACTTCTCACAGAGCGACACAAGCTACACGTGTAAGAAATACCTGATGTACAACCTACTGTTCCCTTATACTTTACGATGGGGTATCAGTTACAAAACAATATAACCTCATACAATACAGGAGCTTAAAGTTACATTCTATGGAATTCCACAAAGGGAAATTGATGAATTGTTGCCTCGCATAATTTTCAATTGATTTTCCAAGATAATTTCAGTTTTGACTGGAAATAAGCAAACTTGAAAATTCAGAACGACTGAGCTACATGAAGTATTGTTATAAAATCCATTTGTAAAATTAACTTGCAGGTTAACACACAGAAAACAACAAACCCGAACGCACCATCACAGCTAGCATCATCCCGGCCTGCCGGCTTCTCCCCGTTCGACAGGAACTTTGTCATCTTCTTCAAGATCTTCTTATGCGTCTTTGTAGGATGAAAGTTTAAGGCATGGCACCTTCAATAGACATAGCAATTATTAGTTTGGATACATCATGCATATATTTATTCTGCTGATGTATAGTTTGTGCACATGATGTCACTGTGCCAGTCTAGCACAAGTGAAACGGTAGGTGACTTGCTACTGTCTGTGGCGAAATTGAATAAATTCTACAGTATGGAACATGCGACACAATTTCATTTATCTTAACTCTACAGAAAATACGCAAGGATTTTAACACGAGGAGCGTTCAAGTCAAACTGGGATTTGTCATTTCTTACTAATTAAAGTGTAAAACTTCATTTACAGAAGACCGCAGTAGAACATTTGATGTTCTATATATTTTTTATATTTGATACATACATACACACACACACACCCCTTTAATGGTATGTCTTACCTGATGGTGTATTGTGGACAGCAGGTTTTGTTCATGACAGGCTTGTAGACATACTTGCCACTTCTATAAAACAATTATAAAAATAAAAAATAAAAAAGGGTGGGAAAAACTCATTAGGTTGGTCAGGAGGTTTTTTCCTTCTCCATATGTATTATTATTATTTTATTATAAAATTCGAAATTATTTCTCAATAGCATCTTACATGACTGCATTAACAAGGATTTTTTTTCTGTATTAAATAATTACATCTTGATGTGTTCAGTTCATGAACAGGCCACACTAAGATCTTTTACATATTTTTCGAAAGACAATTGAATTTAGAAATGTAAGATTTTTATATACCTTCTCCATCCCCTGTCAATGAGGTCTTGGTAGTCCTGGACTGTCAGTGAGTGCGCCCACATACCTGGGGAGAGATGGAGGCAGGCAGAGAGCGCGAGAGAGAGAGAGAACAACCAGTTAAAGCATCAGAGGTGTGTCCTAATTATATATATATATATATATATATATAATGTATATGTAGATTGTTTTACATTACATTCTTTAAAAAAAACTATAAAAAGAAAGAAACTTTATATAAAAATAAATCCATCTTATCAAAACTGCAGTATTTTTTACAGTCATAGTTAGAACATATTCAGAAATGTAAGTTGTTAAGCTTCACCTGTATCTATTTTAAAACACTGAATCTATTTTATGGAATGCTAAGCCAATATTAAAACATACAGTATAAACAGCAAATTGTACATGTAAACAATCCTAAGCCCTGATGTCTTTTAAGGTGACTGAGTGAAGGTTTACACAAATACGACGTTCAACCGGGAGAAATAAACCGTCCTTGTTAGTTTCACAGTTAAAAAACATAATAAACAAACTTTAAATATGAAACTTATTTTGGATGATTAGCAATGTTTTGTATTGTATAACTGTGAGACGTGTAAACTGTTTTTCTTTGACTATACTGTTATTTAAAGGGTTTTGTTTAGGGGCTCAGTAGTGACTCTCTACCCTGTAACATAAAGCTACAACCTGCTGATAACCAGCAAGTAACCTGAGCTACAAACTGTTACATAACTGTTCTGAGCTACAAACTGTTACATAATACAGACTGGGGACAAAAAGAAAATAATAATAATAACAGTATCTACTTATTATTCCACCCAGGGAGGACAAACCATGTAGAAACTAAACTAAGATAAATTCATATAAACAGCCATTTTCATAGGTGATTTAAATCCAATTACATTTTTTGGTTTCATCTGCATGATCCAGCTACAGGACACGAGACTGAGGGCAGCCCTTGCAAACACCATGGAAAAGGTTGAATTTTCTTTCCTTTCAGCTGTGAGCTTGCACGAACTGGTCAGACCTGCAGGCCACAACTAAACAATAGCCTGCTGATTGTATTCACATACAACAGAAATGGAATAAAGGGAAATAATTGGTAGAAACTGATAGACTAGCTGCTATAACCATGGTTTCTAAGATAAGGGTTTGGTGTTTGTTTTGTGGCTTTCTAACAAAATGTATAATACACTGTAAGCTTTTAGGCTGGATGATGTATATAAAAGCAGTATTCATGTGTTAAAATAAATCTATAAGAAATAAAAAAATAAGAAATCTATAAGAAATAAAGGCACCACCTTAATATAAAACACTATTTATAAGCTTGTCAAGTCTAAACATAACTCAAAACTACAAAAGTGCACGATCTGATCGGAGTACCCTGCTCCTGTGATCCATCAGGACTGGTGTAAATCAAATTCCGGACCTGAAGCAGGGAGACACAACTAAATTATATCCGACCTGTTATATCTTAATTTTTATATATATATATACAGCTGATATCTTCTCTTATCTTGTTTTTCTCCCTCAAATCTGATCAATTTGTGAGGAATTTAAGCTTGCCAAAAGCAAGAATATAGAGCAAGCTTTCTAATTAGAAGAGGGTGGTACACTAAACAATCACTAATCATAAACAATGCAAAAAAACGTGCATTTTTGTCTGCATGAACACAAATAAATCTAAAATAATATGTTTAGTATTGGAGGTTTAATATTATAAATAAAATTTGCCCTGGGTTCAAATGAAAGCATTTCAGGACAAGAGTAGGTTTAAACAAATAAAAACAAACAAACAAAAAAAAGTGTTGGAAGACAGGGTAAATTTCTCCAAATTTATAACTTCAAATTTTCAAGTCCCAAATTTACAAGAAAAATTCTCAAACAATTATTTTAACAAACCTACAAACAAACAAAACAAGAAATGTTCTAGTTTAGAACTTTTTTTTTTTTATCAAGGAAGGAAACATCCACTTTGCAGGAGCTCAGGTATCACATGTACAGTAAGTTGGTGAGGAGGTGCAATGCAGTAGGAATACGGCTGCATCATATAAGTTTACATTACATTAATTTAATTTGGGTTTATCATGAAAAGTGTCCAAAATAAGGCCGAGTTTTTTCCCTTGTAAATTTGTGACTTCAAAATTGATAATTCTGCCTTTGAACTTAAAAACAGTGTTTCTTTCTCATAAATTTTCAAGTATTTTTCTTAAAAAATTGAAAACTCTGAGGTTTTAATGTTCGAGTTTGCAAATGTCTCTGAGAAAAAAACTCCTATTTTTTTCTGCAAATTCCAACTTTAAAATTCTAAGTTTTAAACTCGAAAATGTAGCCAAGCTTTTTAGCCTACAATGTCAAGTAAATGTAGAACTACCCCCCCCCCCAACTTTAATTAAATAAACAAAAGTGAAACACAATGAGCTCTGTAGCAGACTCCAGCAGAGCTCCAAAGAAAGTTAAAATGCCCAATTCCTTTCAGCTTTTAGTGTTGTGTGAAAGCTAACACAGAGCTCTTTTTTAATCAAAAAAACATTGTTCTGTAACCGCATAATGATGCATGTCGATCTTTGTAACCCAGAGATACTCATCTTCACAAGCTCTGGGAGCCTCTCAGTAAAGGAGGGTGATCACATGAGCAGAGTTTCTACATATTTCAATATACAGATGCGCAGACTGAGAGCTCTGGTGCACAGTGAATTAATAGAATGTTGATTTGCAGAATATGAACCGCATGTCCATGATGCACATTGAGAGATTTTTGTATTTTTTTGCATAACAATGTACCATAAGTTATACCAACGTATTAAATGCAATACATTAAAAGTATTGAAAATTTTGACATGCTTTTTAATTCAGTAGCCTTAATGCAGTTCTAAAGTATATATTACTGTAGCTATTCCTATAGCTGTAGCAGTCAGTATAATGTGCAGTTTAATCAGCCTGAAGGATTATGCACTTTGACTCCCTTTCTTCCTTCCTTCCTTCCTTCTCTCTAAAGTCTCACAGTAAAGTAATGATGTTCCATGATGTTTAGCAACAGTACCATTTTAAGCTGCACAACGGCTCATTCAGTTGCTTGTAAGCCAAGTGAAAAGTCGGAACAAGTGAAATTTGCTGCATGCTGATTTACAAGAACAGTCAATAGTGCCTTTGTTGTTGTCCTTTTTTCCTTTGTAACAACATCTAACTGATTTATTATGTAAAACAGACCGAACAATATGAAGCTTCATACAAATTATATTTGCATAACTATCCAAGAACACCATCGAATAACAGGAATAAATCACACAATCATGGATAAACACTGCTCAGGATTTTATTGGGGTTTGTTTTGTCATTAAGTTGTTTTTTTAACACACATTGTTTTTTTGTTTGTTTTTTTATTTTATTTATTTATTTACTTTTACTACAGGAGAACTGTGTGGCTCTGCTGGTGTCTGTACCAATTTTAGACTCTGATGAGGCAAAATGAAGGGGTTTTGGGGAAGACTAATAAATAGATACAAAGAAGCATTTTTGAGCAAGAATTTAAGCATTCCAGACCACCAATTTATTATTAAGTAACAATAAATAATAATATATTATCATTAAAGTAATAATACATCAAAGTAATAAAAGTAATAATACATCATTATACGTCGGCATCATCATTGTAACCTAAATTGCTTAAATTACGAGCTACTCATAGATATTTAGGCAATATCACACAAGAGGGAATGTTGTGCAACACCAGCACAACAGCATGACCTCAAGTGTGATATTGTTTTTATACAAGAGTTTGTTGTTATTATGATTTGTTTGGTTATTTAACCAGTTATTTTGCTCCACCAACAAATATCCTTCCAAACAAACTAACGGTGAGTGGTGGAGCTAGCAACTGACCAGCTAATACCAGCTGTAATTACCAGCTGGGTAAAAGTGGTTTTAAATACTTAAACCACTTAAATACTAGTACTACGTAGTCTAAAGCTAAAGAAAATAAAACATGGAGGTGGTGGAGAGTTTCTAAAGTTAATCTCTGAAGTTTCTCTTTATATTTCCACTTTCAGTGGTACCTCAGCATATGAATTTTCGCCATAGGACTAAAATATTGAAAGAAATTTCCCTCGGGATCCAAGCCAGTCACACGTACATCCGGTTTGGCGCACATTCGGTTGTGTGTGTTTGGCAGCCAGTCAAAATTTGTGTGCGTCAGTGGAAAGCAAAGCAAAGCAAGTTTTTGTATATGTTTTGCATTTTGTGCAAGATTTAGTGAAGACATAGCACCATGGTTCCCAAGAATGTTATGAAGAAAATCAGCAAGGATAAAATAGAGCCACTTTCAGTTTTGTTTTTAAAGCAGCCGGTGTCAAAAGGACACAAATGTAACAAGAGGGTCCTGCGCACCCTATAGTGCTTGGGCCCTAATAAAGGCTTAATGTCTATTTATTTCATATATTACTTAATTTACATGTCTTTTCTAAATGTTTTGATTGTTTTTATATGCAAAATATAATTATAGTGTTGGAAATGGGTAAATTTGGTCATATGTTTGGGTGCCTGAAACGGATTATCTGCATTTACATTTTTTCCTATGTGAAAATGCTTTTTGGACTACAAGTTTACAGGGTATGCCGAGGTGACACTGTATTCTGCTTTGCAATATCAGCTCCCTTAAATTACAGTTTCAGGGGTTAAATCCCAAACAGTATTAAATGGAAATCTAGTGTACTAGAGTGTACTTGTTCAATACATCAAGTAGTACCCCACATTAGGGGTTCCAGGGGGATTTCAGTCTGAGTGATTCATATAGTTAAAAGTCCCAGTGCTGTTACTGTCCATTATCAGCACTCCTAGAATGCCTCTCGTCTAATCAGATCACTGGGTCTGGGACTAACTGCTCTATAATGCAATTTAGCCTTCACATGCAATACCAACAGCAGCCACCGGTGTCGCTCTGGGTTATTTTCTTAATAACTGACAATTAAATGTCAGTAGAGATGCAAATTCTCTCAAAGCTAATGCTAGAAAACCTACTCTGTAAATACTCTATACTAGATAATTACTACTAGCAATATCAGAACTGAGCCAATTTGCATAACATCCTACAGAAACACTAATGTTTAAAAAACAAATAATAATAAACTAATGACTGTAAGTTTAGCTGTCATGCTAGTCGGCTACATCCAGCTAGCATGCTCACAGCTGATAGCTAGTAAACTACGACCAGAACATCTGATCCTCAACAAAATTCAAAAGCTCCAGGATCAGACTGGTTTAGGTGATATTTATGAAGTTTTCCAGAAACATTATCGGAGCAAAACGCAAGTTGTGGATATATTTGTTTGAATGTTCAGACAGAGCACCGGTACAGATCCGGATGTGTGTTTTTCATCCGCTCGGTTTAAACGCGGTGTCACTTACCGTGAGAAAAATTGCCGGTATCATTTTTACAGTAACCACAGCGGTGTCCACCGTCTCCCCCGAAATACTCCACTATACTGAGAGATCCGCCAGCAGCCATGTCGCTCCTCTGAAACCTCACCGCGCTGCCTTCCGTCTGCTAATGCTAATCATATACAGGGTTGCCAGATTGGAGCGCTTTTCGTGCTACACCCCTTTTATAAAACTTGTAAAAATGCTGGATTTCCAAATCTACAAGTCTTAGATACCACCAGAAGCTTGGGACATACTGGCACTGCTTACAAAGCTGTTTTTCAAACAAATAAACAAATAAATGGCCCAACGATCTAATGGCCTCTTTCACACAACAGCATCACAAACTCATCAGAACACGAAAAAAATCACAAATCTGCCTTTTCTAAAACATACAGGCAGATCCATGAATATTTAAATTACAACTTGTCTGTTTACTATAATATCTTGGAATGAATAAATGCTGCATGGTGTTTTAGTGGTTAGCACACCTTGCACTTCCAGGTTCTGGGTTCGATTCCCAACCAGGTCTGGTTCCCGCCTCTGTGTGCAAGCAGTTTGCATGTTTCCTCTGTGTACTCCACTCACAGTCAAAAGACATGCAGATTAGGCTCATTGGAGTTCCCAAATTGCTCATAGTGTGTATGTGTGTGTCCTGCGATGGGTGTACCACGCCTCGTGCCATAAGTATCCTGAAGTAGGCTCCAGGCCTCCGCGACCCTGTATACAGGATAAAGCGGTATAGACGATGAGTCATTGAGCTTGAAAGTGGAAACTTACATCTTTAATTTGTTGCCATGGTTCCACTGACATCCAGCGTTGAGGTTCGAATCTCGACTCTGGTATGAGCTTGCACATGTGCATTGTGAGTTTCCTTTGGGTTTCCACAGGTAAAAGTCTCTTTAAAAGAATCATTACTGGTGACAAGAGATGGATTCATCACTATGACCCTGAGAGTAAACGGCAGACTACAGAACGGAAACATCCTCAATCGCCGAACAAGAAAAAGTTCAAAAGCTCAAAATTCAGCTGAAAAATTCATCAATGGATTCTCAAGGACCAGTATTGGGACATTATCAGGAAAAAGGTTATTGAATGCTTATTAAATAGCTGAAGCCTAAACCTCAGAGGACTGCTATCCAAGGGCATTGTGATCTTGCATGACAATGAATGTAAACACATTGTTGCCCACACTGTCGAAACTTTGTTTTGAGGTGTTAAAGCACCCATTCTAAAGCCCTGATCTCGCTCCATCAGCCTTTTACCTGTCTGGTCCATTCTGTGCCTCACTTCTCTTCCTTTGAAAGAAGCCCTACAAGGACAAAGATTCACTTCTGATGAAAAAGTGAAGACTGCAGTGCATTCGTGGACCACAACTTTTTAATAAGGGAATACATAAGCGTGTTGACAGATCAACAATTTGTATTGAAAAGCAAGGAGAATTTTTAATGCTGAAAAATGATTAAAATTTATTTAAGTTAAAATAAATCCTACAGCCAGAGTGTGGATAATTTTTGACTCACCCTCGTACATTTTAGAGAGTGGGTCACCAAATGCTCAAAGACCATCATGTTTCCCAACACTTGAAAATGTTTGACTATTCTTGGAACTTGGACAAACCTGGAATAGCTTGGGAAATATGTTCAAGGAACTTTTGCCAAACCACTCCTACACAAACCTATATGTGGTTGGTTCTAGGGCTGCAACAACTTTGTTCTTTGTCAACGAATGCCGTTATCGATTAGTTGGGCTGGTCAAAATACTGAAGAGTGCGACCACAAGATGCACAAATACACAAAGATACACACAGATACACAGCCGCTCGTGCAATGGAGGTTACAGAAGCAGCTGCAGGAAAAAGCGCGCGCCAATGGCGTTATATTCCTGCCACAATTCTGAGCGCGCGGTTTGACATTTTGAGAGCGGACAAAGCACTTTATCCGCGTGCAGGGTCTCCACTGCGCGCTCAACAGCTCGATTCAGCGCGTGCAATGTCTCCCCTGCTCGCTCAACATGTTCTCCGCTCACGCGCGACTTCTCAATTCTGTGCGCGCTCGACTCTGCCTTCCCACGCAAGCAACATTTATTGTCTGTGTCGCGCTCAACTTTGTCCAGTATTAAAACTGCCACAAAACCAGCCAATCACAGACTTCCACACACTACTTCTGATTGGCTGTTCCTTCTCTATCAGCTGTCATTAACTGCAATTATTGTTAAAATGCTGTACTTTGCATACTCAAATGCTGTTATTTATTTATTTATTTTAGAAAGAGACAAGTCAGCATAAGTGAGTTCATTCAAAAAAGAAATCCCCCATGCACTCCACAACAAGCAGCCACTATAACAGATGCCATCCAATATAATAAGAGTACAACAATTGTTTAGCTTTTTTATTTATTTATTTATATTTTGGATATTTAGAGGAGTTTTAGTGTTCAAAAACAAACTTTGTCTTTAATTTAAGTAGGGCTGTAGCTATCGAATATTTTAGTAATCGATTATTCTACCAAAACTTTTATCGATTGATCGAGTAATCAGATAAAATGCACTTTTGCTTAATTAAACAGCAATGTAAAATATATAAGAGAAACAAAGATTAATTGGTTTTCTTTTTAGAAAAATCTCCTTTTATTTTTTAAATGCATACAGCATTTTATCAAAAATAAACATTGTCATTATTCACAATACAAGGAATAGCTTATACCCCTGTCTCACCTATGCGGTGTGACTCGCAGTGAGATGCGGTGTTAGGCACTGTGAGCCGCCGCCGCGACAAATGACTTTAAGGATAAAAAAAACAAAGGCACACATTAAAATAAATAATTACACAAAAACACAAAGTTGTGCAACTAAAAGTTTCAAAATCTACATCTCAGGCATAACATAAGCCTTTACTGACAATTTCTGTCGTTTATAATAATTTTATCGCTCCCTTCCATTTTGCAGCCCGCAACAGAACGCGCCATCAAGTCAATACACAGCTAACTGTTTGCGTCTCCTTCCGCTTTGTGGGTGACCTAAGCGCTTCTTCTTCGTTGGTGTTTACTGGCGGCTTGCACCCGGAAGCGCGCTGTGTCAAAAGCGTGCTGCCAACAAATAATTGCGCAAAAACAAAACGCAAGCTTTTAAAATTAATTAAACGAAGCTTCAAGGCAGAAGATTTTGCCTCGATCATTTTTTGTAATCGAATTACTTGATTTACTCGAGGAATCGTTCCAACCCTAAATTTAAGGTTTAAAATGTCAAAATTAAAGATCATTAAACTCTATATGTGGCTTTTGCATTTTTTTTAAGTTTAGTTTTATACATAACTAATACCGTGATTTATGGTTTTATATAGTTATAAGCAAAACATCAAATTAAAGAAGCATTTAGTTTATATCAGATTAATCGATTAATCAAAAAAAAATCACCCAACTAATCGATTATCAAAATAATCGTTAGTTGCAGCCCTAGTTGGTTCTACGGCCAATAACAACAGCAAACTTAATGACAATGATCATAATAATAATAGTTGTTGCAGTAAATAATAGTAGTAGTAATCATAGAACTAGTGGTATGGGCCAATATGTAAACTAATGCACTTTAGCACCACCAAGTGGCACATAATATTTCTGTGTTGAGACTGAACATCTACCCATTGATTTTGAGTGTTCCAGGTTATGTTCAGTGTTTGTACCTATAAGAATAGTCCATGATTCTCTGATCAATGCATGTCAAAAGTTAGAATCTTAGAAAAAAGTTGACGCACTCAATCCTTGGTCAGAGTTCCTTTAGCATGAATTACTGCATCCATGCAACATAGAGGCGATCAGGCTGTGGCACTCCTGAGACGTTATTGAAGGCCAGATTGCTTTGATAGCAGCCTTCAGCTCGCCTGTATTGTTGGGTCAGGTGTTTCTCATGTTCCTCCGGGCAATACCCCATATATAATCTATGAGGTCAAGCAAGTTGGATGGCCAATCAAGCACAGGAATGTCATGCTCAGCAAAACAGTTAGTGGTAGTTTTGGCACTGTGGACAAGTGCTGCTGGAAAAGGAAATCAGCGTCTCCATACACCTTGTCAGGAGACAAATCCACGAAATGTTCTCGTAGTAGTAGTCTCCTGGTAGACGGCTGCATTGACTTTGGTCTTGTCATGGCACGCCAAGTCATCATCAACTGTGGAAACTTCACACTAGACTTTAAGCAACTTTTAATTCTGTGCCTCTCGTCTCATCCTCCAGACTAAAGCAAAACTTTCATATAAAAAGAGGACTTCAGACCAACGAACAACAGTCCAGTTCTTTTTCTCTTTAGCCCAGGGAATGTTGTCTCGGGTTCAGGAGTGGCCTGAGATTTGAAATGAAATATTCCAATATTTTGAGATACTAGATTTCCATGAGCTGTAAGCCGTATTTTTTTTTAATGAAAGCGAAACTGTCTGTCGCCAGCTCCATCACTAGCTTCGTCAGTGGCGGTTAGTTAGTTCCCACAGGTGTGGAAGGATATGTGTTGTCGGAGCAAAATAACTGGTTAAATAAAGAATCAAATCATAAATCAGTTTGTGGACCTGTTGTATAAAAGCAATATCACGTTCTTGCCTGGGACCACCAATGCCCTCATGCCTACGCCACATGTAGGCTGATATTCCAGCACAACAGCTCACACATGAGTCTGATATTGCTTAATTATCGCCAAATAAGCGAAACCAGGATAACTGTGAGAAGACAGCACAAGAATATTTTATTCTAAACAAACTGCAATATTTCTTATTTTCACAACTTAATAGTCTTCATCATGAACAGAGTAGGCACATGTTTACCTGAAAATCAAACAAAGGAAACACAAACAATTATAAAAAAAAATCACTTGCCATTAAAATATGAATACAAAATATATGAAAGTTTTATGCTTTTCTTAAAAAAAACTTCCGACTTAAAGATTCCAAGTTAGCTGCACTTTTATCATATATACGTATAATATACCCGTCTGTAAATTAAAGATAGTTTCAAAAAAATCATTTGGAAGGACGCAAGATGAGTAATAGATCATTTTTGGAATAGTTGGAATTTTTGTCTGTTTTTTTGTTTGTGCACACATCAAGTAAAATCTACTGAACAAATTTTAATGGGGTTTTCACAGGTGTATCTGACCAAGCAACCGTCCCACGGGAAGAAAAGATATTCTAATTTGAAATTTAGATGGAAAACGCCCTTATATCATAAAAAATCAACTTGGAAAAATCATTAGTTCATCCCAAAATTTAACAGATGGTGCTATACATAATTAATATTCGCATATGAGTGTGCAATTGAAACCTAAAACCTAGTTAAACGCGAGCTCACACCTTCATTCCGCGCACTACAAGGAAATGCGTACAAATTTTCCAAAATTTAACAGATGACATTGTTCATTTTTTAAAAACATGCTTATGAGTGTGCAATTAAACTCCGATGCAAATACAGTTGTGGGGAAACTAGTACAGCATAATAATATACAGTGATAATGAAACAGATGAGTGAGCATTATATTTGGTGAAAGGTAGATTTAATACAACAATGCACAGGTATGTGCCTTTTTGTGCATTCAGCAAATAATGACCAGTTTGCCACCATTTAATAGTTCCAAAGCATGCCTTCAAAACCAAGATACTTACTGAACCGTGTTTTTATTCACTATTACACCCCTAGATGATATTATTAAACACATTAATATACACTGCTTGGCCAAAAAAAAATAAGTCTGCATTGCAGAAGGGTCAAATTAATAGGCCGCAACAAGGAAAAGAAAACAACTAAGAGGATTTGAAATTACTGGAACTGGCAACATAATAGCAAAACCTGAAAGGATAGCGCTGAACCATCACCTTTTTGAAAACTCATAAATGGAGATCGCTTAAACACTTGGTGAAGACGCACGGTAAAAAAAAATCTACAGTATAAACCATAGCTATGTTTAATAGTGAAAGTAAGAGCATTTCCATTCACATACAGTGCAATGAGAACACAGAGGACTGGGACTAAACAGCTGTGTGGCCATTGGAAACATTTTTGTTATTAGAGACTAGTCAGAAAAAAGGGCATAAATTTTCTAGTCAGCATAAAGATTCAAATTTGGAGCAATGGAAAAGGTTCATGTGATCTGACGAGATCCTACTACTAGCGATGCACCCATTATGCATGGTGGCCACTGTACAAGCAGATAGTGATCTGATCTTCATATCCAGCCCCTCAAGTTACAGTATGTGGAAATAAAATTAATTCAACTTACGACCTGAATGTACGGAAGGACAAGGGTATCAGATCTTTGTTGTTTTTCTTTCATGATGGCCTGAGTATATTCCAGGACTCAAATTGTGAAAGAGTGGTTCTGGAAGCATGAGGAATATTTTTCACACATGAACTGTGTAGCACGTTGTGTGCTGTAATCAAGGATAAAGGGGATTGAATGAAATCTCGGTGTGTGTACCTTTTGTTTTGGCCAGACAGTGTAGAACATGTGAAATACGCTGGACTGACCCTCAGGTGTGCTGTGAGATCTAAACAACACCTTCTGACCAATCAGATTCAAAAGCTGAATTATGTTGTGAATTATGTAATGATACTATTAAATCAGTGAATTTGGAAAACACGCCATGATTTTTGCTTCTGTACTGGGGAATATTATTCACAGTGGATTCTATGAGAAATGTTTGTCCACACCAAAAAACTTTTACATTCTTAGAAACTCTAGTTATAAAAATTACACCTAAACGCAACCTCTAGTGAGGATTCAGGTGACACCTGTCAGGTGTCATACTGTACTGTATATCCATGGGGGACGTTTAGAAGACAAAACTAACTTTATTAACTAAAACACAACATTTCTCCCAAAAATAACGGTCTAAACGCTTTCCAGAACCATGACCACCAGGGGAACCAGATTCTTCGTGGGAAACATGATGTGTTTGCTGGGAGTCATTAACTCCGCATGGTCAAATCCACTGTTTCAGAAATCTGAACTGCATCAAGAAGAAAATTCACCTTAACATTCACTTACCGAAGGACACTTTCCCCCCTGAGCTGCTGCAGTATCCACACCGGTATCCAGCTTTCACACCTTTAACCTCCACAATCGAGTGCATGCTGCAGAAACAACCTGCTGCCAAACTCTGCTACTATATCTGTATCTATATACCTGTATGTTCACTTATAATGAATATAGCTAACCGTTTTATTACAGACGTCATACTGTATTTTAGTTTAACTACACATTTTCTCGCCGCTTCACTGCTTCCGCATCCGGACAACAACACACACACATGAGATGCGCGCGCGGCAGGTTCGTGCTGCATGGACTGATTTGAGGTTTGTAAACAAAGCATTGAATTATGGGAAATAGACTTTACGAGCATAAAATAAAATCAAGCGCACAACAGAGCCTGAATGAAACATCAGACTCCAAATAAGGAATTGTTTTTTTTTTCTGTATCTATTTTAAGCTTAATTCTGTAACCTGCAAATTCCCACGTGACTAAACCGGGTGACGCAAAATTACCATATATGGGTATAAGACACTGAGTCGGTTCAGTTCACTGATAAGAATCGACTCTTTGACCTTCCAAACGACTCATCGACGTTTTCAAGGCCAAGTCTCTTGGTAAACATTAAAGAGTGTTATTGTCTTGAGCTCACACGCGTCCTTGTGCAATAAAATCATTAGTTAAAAAAATAATAATAATTACATAGTGTGGCAAAGGGAAGCAGCCAGGTCACAGATTATACAGCAAATAAGCAACAAGCCAAAATCACAATGATAAAATCAAAAGTAAAAAAATAAAAAAAACGATACACTGTAAGGTGCAATTTAAGGTGCATTAATTAGGTAAAATAAATGGTATAAAATAATAAGAATATACTGTTTCTATGTATATGTACATAATGATTGTGTATACATGTGGAAATGTATATACTTATTACTAACATTATAACATTATTTATAATTATTTGTTAATTGTAATTCTAACATATTATAACTAGTATAATAAACTATAATAGTTAAATAACTATAAACTAGTTAAAATATTTTTTAAATACTATTAAATATTTTACATGCTCTCTATATAATCATTCATAATGGTACATACTGTATCTACCACTTACTGTAAATCATTACAGGTTTGATCAATTTGCTTTGCTGTCTTACTAGAAAAATAACATTGATACTTCTTGTTGTGCAAATGCCCCTGGTTGGGTCTGTGAGTAAGTCTGAACACAAAGCATAATCATTAAATGATACAATGTTTCTGTTTCGAAATATATATATATATATATATATATATATATATATATATATATATATATATATATATATATATATATGCTATTTATTTCGTAGTCATAAGCTGATCAAAGCATAATCATTAAATGATACAATGTTTCTGTTTCGAAATATATATATATATATATATTATATATATATATATATATATATATATATATATATATATATGTTATTTATTTCATAGTCATAAGCTGATTAACAGAAATTCTCGTATTATGACATTATGACAATATTGTGACAAACCAACTCCTCTCCTGAGTGATTAAGGACAGCGTAGATTAATTCTCATATAATGACAAAATGGCCAGACTAGTAATGTGAAAGTGAATTCCTCTTTGGGAATTCAGGGGCTTTCTGTCCAGCCTTTGGGGGGGGGGAGGGGGGGGACTTCCAATCAGTGCACATCTGGCTTCATATTACATACTGTATATAATCCTGACTGATAATACTGACCAGAATATTATATATTTTTTATATCCAGTTATTGCACAAACATTGCTTCTGATATTCAGCATGAATTCTAAAACATTGATGTATTTAACATAAATTGTTTAAAAATGTAAATGGGATAATTATTAGATTATATATAAAATAATAATAAATATAAAATCTACTATAATTGTCACGGTAAATCGTTTTATACTGTATATGACCACGAGGGGGCAATGTGAGCTAGTTGTGAGCTCGACGACCAGCTGTTTCACTGCACTGATGCAGCTGAGCTCATATCTCCTGACAGGCTTCAGCGTTGCCACAACCGCAGATTCGACGCAATCTCTCACCTGACTCCAGCCTTATAGTTATAAGTTTATATATTTTACTTTAATATATTTTTACATGCCATAGAATGAATGAATATGCGACCAGTTTGACATTAAAATATTGCTTAGAACTAGCATAGATGAAGACCCATTGATGTATTCAATTTTGCTGTAAGAAGAAGTTAATTTAGCATTAACGTAAGTTTCTGGTGTCAGCACATTGTAACACCAAGTTTTCTTTAATAGGAGAGTCTCTCTGGTAGACTTTTCTCTTGGTGTCATGATTCTCTCTTGGGTTTTACTGTTTGTTTGTTTATTTGTTGATTAGTTGGTTTATTAAATCCAAGTTTAAAAGAGGCTAGTGATGAAATTGTGCTTTATAGCTGCTACAGTGTATCTGTATGTAGCTATATCGGGACCTATATTGTTTCATGGACATTTCACAATAACTACATTGTAGATATAACTACATAACTACATTATACAACCAAAAGTTTGTAAATACCTGACACGGATACTGTAGGTGATGAATTTTCTATTCCATGTTTATTACCCCTTTATAACAACATGTTCTGTATGGTTTTCCACCAGATTTTGGAGCGTGGCTATGGGGATTTGTGATCATTCAGGAACAAAAGCGTGAGTGAGGTCAGACCCTGATGTCGGATGAGGAGGCCTGGCAAACTGTTAACATTTTGGTTCATTCGAAAGGATTTCATGGGACCATGACAGGCCATATCTTACATGGAGTTCACTTTGTGCACAGGGGCATTGTAATAGTGAAACCAAGGAAATGGAAATCCAAAATGCAGCATACAAATAAAGCTATACACTGTACAGATAAATGTAATTTTTTTAATTATATATTATAATACTTTTAGAAACTATAATGTGTCATTTATTTTATTAATTTTTTTTCACTTGTTCATCTTCTATTTTGCTTATCCTGTGTATACGGTCGTGGGGGCCTGGAGAATATCCCAGGAAACCCAGGGCATGAGGGACACCATAGACGAGGTGCCAATCCATCACAGGGCACACACACAACGGGAAATCTGGGAATGACAATGAATCTAATCTAATGTAATTGCACTGTGGGAGGAAACCCAACAAGAACATGCAAACTCCACACACACAGACCCGAGGTGGGAATCGAACCCTTTACCCTGGGAGGTGCTAGGCCACAGTGTTATCCAAAACTTTTAAACTAAACTTTTAATCATCAGCGACAAGGCGACAGTGCTAAACACCACGCCACTGTGCAACCTAGTAAAACTTTGAAACGCTGACAAATTGCTGCAGTGGTATAAGGATAATAAAACACAACAGAAACTCTGCTTTGTTTCAGATCTTGACTTCACAAACATTTCTCTGTTGCTGATTATTTTCCCATAACAGCGTGCTCCAGACGTGTTTTATTCTTTACATTTTCTTTATCTTGGTGAAAGATCTAGTTGGTGTAGCTCTGTGCTTGATTACTTAGGTTTGTTTTGGGCGTGTTGTTTCGTAAGTCCGCCTTTTGTTGTTTCCTGTAGGCGGATTTTTGTCCCAAAAGATCTGGCAACCCATCCCGGCCGTCCAGCTCAGTCAGGCTCTCAGCTAAAGCGGCTCGACGCAACTTCACCTCAGCTAGTCTATCTGTGTATTGTTTATATAAAGATATATTTTTAATCTGTTATTACTTGGGAGTCGCCTGGAATGGATAATATCGACTGTCGCTTTGGACTGTGCCGGTTTTGAGAGGTGTGTGCGCTTTGAGGTGTTAGCAGAGGACGTCCTGGATACACACTGAGCCGGAGAATCGCTCAGTCAGAGCCTCAGTTTGGGAGCTAGCATAGCGGCTAACGCCGAGCCTGCGCGCTCTCGCTCTCTCTGTCTCTCTCAGCACTACAGTCAGGTGAGTTAGCCTCCTTTTATTCAAATAGATAACACTTTATGTCCTGGCAATACTTAGAAAGTGGCTTGTGTCGAAAAGAAAGAAAAAAATAAACAAACACAAAGCACACCAGCCTTTTGTAATATATATAAATATATTGTAATACATTTAAAGTCTGTGATATGACTAGCTTGCTAGCTACGTAGCAAAGTTATACACATAATCAAATGGATAATTCTCAGAATGTGTATGTGTGAGAGGGAGAGAATTTGACCACGGTAGTAGTGTAGAGTCGTGGATGAGCTGATGAATGAGGGGAGTGTTTAGGTTCATGAGAAGGAGCTGAGCTGGAGGAGGCTGATGGTGTGTTTCCAGCTGACCTCCAGCATCTTGAAACCTGATAGGCTTTTTAATTTCCTTCTGTGATCACACGAGTCTCCATCCTGCTCGTGTCATGTCAGGTGATGAGGTGCCTGAGCTCACTTTGTGTTAAACAGCACATCCGTGAAGCATCATGTCCTCTGACTCTGGGCTAGTCCTGAGCAGCTGGTGAGTGATCAGCTTGATGTACTGTACATGAACTGATCTCTCCACTGAGAGATTTAACTGACTGATTAATTGCCCCTGATCCACTGCTGACCCACAGTACCCCAAGTATAAGTACCCTTCACTGCGCAACCAAAAGTCCAGGAGGTGGAAACATCCTGAGGTGTTACATGATAGATTCATTAATATTGAAGTCTGTTCTGTCTTGTAGTGCTGTTTCTCAACATCAGGGTTCAAGCTGTTCTTTCTTACAGTACTGGAAACCTTATAACATCTTTATAAAAGCTGTCATGTTTGTATATATGCTAATGTGTTCTTCAGCACGAAGTTGCTGCACTTCCTTAAGGCTGATTTATAGTTCTGTGTCAAGTTTACACAGAGCCTATGTCGTTATGGCCTGCAGTGTTGTCAACATTTATATTTGTTATGGATGGGAATAACCAGTCACCACCCGATACGATATCATTACAATGCCTAGGTGCCGATTTGATTAAAGTTGTGATTCTGTATGTGGGAATAGTTCAAAGTGTGCCCCCTGTAGTATTATGAAAAAACAGTGACATTTTACCAACTTAAATGCCTCCAGAGTGCTGGGCGAGTGTTGAGCAATTGTGAGCATGCGTTTGAAACTCTGCAACTACACACCCAAAAAACCTGCCAAGAATTTACTGTTGTCTTTGGACTGTGGTGAGGATGAATCGTACAAATGTACATATTTGGGATGGGATTCACCAGGAACCAGTGTTACCTAGGTGCAGATTCGATTTATATTGTGATTCCATTAGTATCACGGTCCCATGAATATCACAATTCAATATGAATCTTACAATTCTAAACAAACTCAGCAAATAATTTTCTTATACCACAGAGTGTGTGAGTAGTTTCTAGCACTCCATGTGTAGGAATGTAGAGGAATGGTAACATTTCATTACAAATTATTAAAAAAAAAAACATTTTGATGTCAGTGTGGTGAAAGAATCCCAATAAATCAATTAATCACCCCACCCCCCAACCCCCATCTCTCGTACTTTGTACCTATTTGTTCACATTTTAAATTCGATTCACAAATTTGCCAGGAATCTGTAGAAGACGCCAGAAATGCGTTGCTACGAGGTGGACAGATCACATTTTAGTTGCATTTCTCAGGAGCCTCGCGTCCGGCTACACCGTAGGATATAGCGTCGGGTACTCAGCTACATGAGACCTAAGGCATAGACTTGATGCTGGCTGATGCTGCAGCTGGTGCCTAGCTCATCAACAACTGTTCTCCTTTATAGACTGCTAGTCTGATTTCAGAAATTCCCTATATAAATTGTCTATTTTAAAAAGGGCTTTCAGTGACTTTTAACTGTCCAATTCACACATGGCTACCAAAGGCTGTCTCTGGTCTAAGAAAGACATTAAGGTCTGTTTCTTCCATCATAGAAAAATGCAAGTAACAGTCAGCGTGTAGATTTTTCAAACTTCTTAGTGACGACCTATTGATTCAAGATTTATTAGAGCTGTGCGATTTAAGCAGTTATGCAAGTGAATGGATCTTTCGTTGGTTGATTCAGTTAATTGAAGATTGGTTAAGCTTTTGATTCGGAATCGATTCAAACTCTTTAAATTATTTAGGTAAGTTTACAAACGTTAAATGGTTTAAAATAGATGAAATGAGTGTGGGAAAGATGCAAACACTGGCACGGCTTCACAGAAGAAACAGGTTATGTAACTCACAAATGTATCAAACAATATAAACACTATTGTCTCAACCTATATTTTTTTCCAAATATAGATCACCCAGCCATAATGGTGATAGAACGACTCAATTTTAAGTTCTTGACATTTGAGTTAAATATTAGAGATATGTGTGTGTGTGTGTGTGTGTGTGTGTGTGTGTGTGTGTGTGTGTGTGGCGATTCAGTTACATATCATGATTCTTTTTTTGTGACAGTTCATGTATCGTCACCCCGATTGATTTAGTAAAAAATTTTTAAAATTTGCAAATGTTTGCCTTTGAGGTTGTAAAATGTTGCCAGTCCTCTATACTCCTACTGGTAGCTCACCCTATTTATTTACACACTGGCTGGCAGTACAAGTATCCTTTGTGGCAGGAGCAAATTATAATTTTTTTTTTTTTATTAAATATGTTTAGAATTGTAACAAAATCTATGGAATCAGGATATTTATAAAATAGTGATATTAACTGAAATGCTATACCAATCGAATCCGCACCTAAGTATTGTGATATTGTATCGACTGTTCTCCGGTGATTCCCATCCCTGTTAAATGCATTAATTTTGAGAGAACGATCAAACAGGTTAATATATCTATATTAACCTGAATTCACTTTGAATTGCCTGTTGAGGCAAGTGGATATTTCAGCACATTTACTACGAGGACACTGAGTCAATCTTTCCTTCACATGAATTTTTTTTTTTTTTTACTGTGTTGCGTAGCGACTTTTGGCAGATATGCAACAAACGAAAACATCCTCCTTTGTCATTCCTCATAAGCTCATCTAGTTTTTTCGAAGAAACTCATCAGTCATGTTCTTAGTGCATGCCAGGTGAGTAATGTGTTCCGTCCTGTGTGTTAAAGCAAGGTGCAGCTCTGCAGTGCAGCCCAATTTGACATGATTGGATTTAGTCAGAGCTCAGGTTTCAGAACAGTGTTGCTTCTGCTTAAATTCAATCAGGTTGAAATAATCATGTCCATGGTTACTTCAAAGTCTTATGAAATAGGAAAGATTGGGCTTGATTAGTAAAAACAGAAGCTCATCAGTCAGTTTATATACACTGCCTGGCCAAAAACAGTTGCTGTTTGGAATAAAATAATCAAATACTTAAGCACCTTTGATTACATAATTACTGCAGTGATTTAATATGTTTCAGCTGGCAACAGTTCTTTTAACCCGGACTGATAAAGCAGTGATAAGCTTCTCTTTTCAACCCTTTCTTTTCAAGTATTATCTCGTGGTTGTGGAAAGTTTGTCACTGTGTTTCAGAAGAGGCAAATTATTAGCCTGGATTAAGCAAGGAAACATCTTAGGAAGTTGCTAAAATTACTGGAATTGTGCTAAGAATATTAAAACCTGGAAGTGTAGTGTTGAACCATCAATTTTGTGAAATTTTAGGGCTATTTTTTCATTCGCTATTGTTGAACGGAAAAATATAGTGGTGTTCTTGAAAAGAAAAAATCTGTGTTTACCTTGACAAGCTGTGCGTGCAAAGTTGCACAAGCAGTGTTGCCAGATTGGGCAGTTTTCTAGTAACTATGCTATTCCTTTTTTAATGGAGTAATGAAGTCAGTTGACGACCTGAATGTGTTTAATGACCAGGTTATCACACCAGTGCCTTTTTCTTCCCTGGTGTTCTCAGGTATATCCCAGAACGACAACGTCTCTTATTGTTAAAGTGAGGTTCTAGATGCGCGAGGAATTATTTTCATTCATGAACCGGCCATCACAGTGTCCTCACCTTAACTCAGAAATAGGAAATAAATGTTTTGATGATGCATGCGTTTGTTGAAACCCTCCCCACGCGAATGCGCACTGAAATTAAACCTAAAGGCGATCCAACAGAATCGTACAGTGTCCTTCCTTTTTTTGGCCAGGTTTGGAAAATCAGGTAGTAGCATTTAAAATGAACCAGGAAGCTTCTTTTACAGGGTGATTAGGAGTGAACTTCTGAAAATTTATGTACATGTATCAACAGAAGTCAGCTGTTGAGAGAAAGATGCTAAACATGATTCATTTATGCAGAGGTGCTTCAATTGAAATTTGGTATGCAGATCACATGGAAATACTGATTCATGCGTTACCTATTAGATTATTTTCTGTATTGAGCAACAATAAAATGTGTATACATTTATTTATCTATTTATATACACATGTACAGTCCCATACCGCAGGTTTTATTTTCTAGATTCGAGAAACAATAATTTATTATTTTTTTTAAACTTTGAAATAACATCAGTTAGTTGTTGATGGCCTTAGGTAACAGTCTGTTGTTATCGAGCCTTTATGTAGACTTTACAGAGAATAAGTAGCCGAAACATCACAATATCAACTGTTCAAAGGGGATTATTGCACATTTTGAACACTTTCAGCAATGTTTTACAATGTAAAAGGAAATAAATGTAAGACGTACCCGTTTTCGCCATAGAGGAAGCTGTCCAATTTTACATTCAGTGAGGTCTCTTCCTACTTTTGCAGTCAGTTAGGAACGCCTGTGACGGAACTACCACCACAAACACACAAGCACAGGAACAGAATTTCTGTTTCATAGATATTCATTTTTTCAATGTGTTAGGTTTAGCTCAGTAGAAGGCATTGCTTTTCAGACGTTAACACTTAGTAAAGTAGGAGGTTACACTACCGAGGTTACACTACAAGATGGAGTTATGAATAATAAAAATGTGGCTTATATAGCTCATGTATAATTTAGGTTCATCATTGCGGTCACTTTTCTCCCTGTTGCTTTTGAATTTACATCGTCATATAACAAGCTTACAGCTGAGTACCTGTTTCTGACATGAAGTCTGTGTGGCTAGAAAACCTATAAAGTTGCAGCTTATTATTAATTTAGTAATTTAGTTACAATGAATAACTCATTAGGTTTATTTACCATCTAGCATTTTGTCTGCTACCTTCATTGGTAAGCTAAAACTGACTTTCCAATTAATTTTTTTTTGTTTTGGTATTTATTTTGTTTTGGTTGTTTGTTTGTTTGGTTCAGAATTGATTTGAGTTTTTTTTTTATTCAGTGTGTGTTTACATGTAGTCCTTTTTAAAGATCCAAACTCAGTTCTAAGTGGAGCAACATTAGAGAGACTCGGTTATTTTGTGTTCACATTGTGAGTTTATTTGAAGGAGGACTCGGGTCTCCTTTTGATCCACTTTAGCTCTGATGTGGCCTCGGGCCCCTTTCTGTTCACTCTGTAGGTTTCTCTTCACCTTCAACGTCATCACCCTACTGCCCCTGGCAAAACCGGTCTATAAATAAATGAGTAAACAGGGAAGTTGTGTTTTCTCTGCATAAAAAGCATGACAACATGTATATTTCTCACCTGATTTCAATGAGGTTTTCGTATGTTCAAGAATTTCTGATCTGTGTGTAGTACAAAAAATATATTTATTTTTAAATTATAATTGGAAATCATGGGTAGCTATGTACGAAATAATACTCACATGATATACTGTATAACATAACAAAATATGTATTCAAGATAATATGGTGCCTAGGACTTTTGCACAGTACTGTGTGTGTGTGTGTGTGTGTGTGTGTGTGTGTGTGTGTGTGTGTGTGTGTGTGTGTAAAATTCTTTTTGATAGTTTTTTCCACAGTGTAAGTTATTCAGTTCATGTATTGCAAGGCTAACACTGATACACTAACAGCCTAACTATTGAGTTTCTAAATAACTGCAGAAACAAAAACAGTTGTACAAAATGTAACTCATAAACACCTGCATATAAAAACAAGCCGAAATAAAAAACGATCATATTACTTCCTAGAAACATTCGTGTCAGTTTCTCGATGTGTTTATCGTTGTCACATTATCATGTCCTCACCAGTTCTGATGGGATCAAACAGAGTCACACTGTCTGTCTGATCAGATCACCTACTGTACACTGTTACAAGGAGCTTATGACCTGCCTACTATGTTGTCATTGCGTCTGGTCAGTTGGAATAAATACCCCAACACGCCCCCCCCCCACCATGCTTTACACACAAAGTGATTGTGTGAGAAATTTGATTCAGTATTTATGCTAAATTCTCTGTACATGACCAGGGCGTGCAGATAACCTGCTGCATGTGCGCCTTAAAAGTGGTAAGCACAAGAAGTCTGTAATATGAACTCTATTTATGAAGCAACATTGCAGTGACAACTCGGTATAGTTCTTTCATGCTATAGACATCAGACAGATGCACAAAACCCCACTGATCCAGAAAAACATTTATAAGAAATAATCAATTCCCAGTGCAATAAACACATTGAACAGTAAAAAAAAAAAAATCCTGTCCGTTTTCTATTTGTGTTTTTATTGTTCTTATTTTTGTTTGTATTGTTTGTAAATTATGGAGCCTTGTCAAAGAATTTCTGTCACCTATAAAGTTTATCTTATCTTTTCTTCTCTTACCTCATCTTATCTTATCAATCAGAACGCCATCCAGTTTTTCCCATCTGTGCCATGATTGTAATATGTCAATGAAATCCATAAAAGGTGTTGGTTACAGTGTTGAGTGGCCAACGCCGTTGTACATACATCCTTATTAAGTTTTTCCTGTTTCTTGCCTCAACCACATCCTCACCAGACTTTTTGTTGAACATGTCCAAAAAAAGCATAGCAGAGACAGTACTAAATCCTTTCCTGTTTCTACTGAATAAGAAGTTGTACAACAAGTGGCTTAACAAACTACAGCAAAAAAAAAAAAAAAAAAAAAAGCAGTGATGCGAATTTGATGTGGACATCCCCTAAATTCAACAAACTTTTAAAAAATATACTGCAGCTTTTGCAGAAAATACAAGCCGTTTGCACCTTCTCCAAATACTTGCGTTTTGCAACAGTGTCACCTCCACAGAAGCTTTCAACAAAAAGATGTTAGTTTGTTACAAAGTTTTCAAATAAACTCAAATGAAATGATGAAGAGAAAAATTGGACAATTGATGTGATCATTCTGAAAAGCTGTAAACACTGCTCAGTACTGAATGTTTGAAGGAAGTTCATGTATTTTATTGATCCAGGCATGATAAACTGCTGCTTCTGCACGTTGCAGTGCTGATCTGTGAAGATTTATAAATTACTTGCAAGAGTGAAGTTTAAGTGATGATTTTTTCTTTTTGTTGCTGCTGTAAGCACATTTCTGATCAGACTTTTGAAGCTTTTAAATATAATAAAATTATATTTGGTCATATGTACTGTGTAGTTCTTATATTTCCTGAACCATATTTGTTTAATGGCACATCCATGGTATCATGAGATGTTTATTATTATTTTTTAATATATATTATAAATTACTAGGGCTTTAAATAGGATTTTGTGTTTGATGACTCAGAAACAGCAACCAATGAATTTATAAACGACTTCAGACAAAACCTGTAGTAATCTCAGGATTTACTCTAAAGCCTTTCGTCTTTGACCGGATCCCGACTGATTGTGCTTTTGTTTTGAAAATGTTCATTGTCTTTAAAGTGTTGTAGTGTGTGGCTCTGACATGTCAGAGATAATATATATTTGATGCATATTGATGATCTGAGAGAAAATTGGAGAGGCATTCTGGAGGGGAGGGACAAGACCATTTTAAGAGTAAGTAAAATATTTATCATCATCATCAACTAAACTCTATATGATATGATATATGGAGGACGAGTCGTGATGTATAATATGATCGCAAACCCTAGCAGCGCTCGGTAGCTTCTAAATGTGTAATAAGGTGGATTACTGAAGTGAACATCTATCTTTAATTCCATTTCCACATTATTCTTTTTTTTTTTTTTTTGAAGGAACAGAGACAGTCTTCTCTTTCATAAAGTTATCTCTAATCGTGGTAGAAATAACCAGAACATATTTGTGCACTTTAATTCTTCCATTTAGGACGTGGGTCGGTAACCCGTGGCTCTGGAGCTGTATGTGACTCTTTTGACCCTCTGCTGCGGCTCCCTGTGGCTGTGGAAAATAAATAATGAGTATTTAATTGAAATGTCTTTTATTTTAGTTTGTTAGTTTTACATGTAATTCTAAATGTAAAGATTATGGTGATCTTGTAACATTAAAATAAAACATGATTAATTTTTTCCTCAAAAATGCGTCACCACCGCTGATGTGCAACACCCGAATTTATTGAGCTTTTCGACCGCCATTCGACTTTTTATTTCATAGATACAAAGAGAATATGTGATGCTGTGCAGATAGACATTGGGTATTTTATTTAAAACTAACCCACACCACAGCGTCTTTTTTCATAAATGCAACACACATAGTAGTATTATATACACATATACATTATGTGTATATAATAAAAAAAATAAAAAAGTAAAAAAGTTTTTAAAAAATTATATATGCAAAGGTATCTTCATTTTATGTGGCTCTCTGTGTTTTCTTTTCTGTGGGAAACGGTCCAAATGGCACTTTGAGTGTCTAAGGTTGCCTGATTTAGGAAGCAGAATGATGTATTTCTGTTTATGAACACTAAGGCACTTAATCAATAAGAAAATAAATAAAAAAGCAAGGCAGGTAACCAGGTAAACATGCAGACACATGCTAACATGTTCCTGAAACAGGAAAAAACTGAGGCGGGTCGAGCTTTAATTAGTGATGGTGAAAATCAATTCAGCTATGTATTGCGAATTCTTTCGTATACTGATTCCCGTGTCACCGGGACTCCAATTCCTTTTGAATCCTAAATTGTTTACACATTGGCAGGCTGCACAGCATCACATATCTTAGTAACTAATTATTTTTTAAGCTTGTTTATAAATATTAATTATGATGTCTGACACACCAGAGATACTAGTTGCTCCTTCACAACTTAAATCAAGTGTATGATGGACACTTGGGTTTTATAATTTAAGTGGTAAAGGGGAATTGGATATGACCCATGCTGTATGCAAATGGTGTCATGCTGTATTTTAATACTGTGGTAATATGACTAACATACGTGCCTATCCCGAGGTAGAAAAGAAAACTTAACTTATTGCTAACAGCCAGCAACAAATGCTTCACATAGTTTGAACAAGATACCTAGAAGTTTAGATAAAAAGCTTTAATCTCAAGGTCAAAATCTCTAATGTATGACTCGACTTTTTTAATATGTTGTTCACAGTTTTAAATTATAATTCAGTTATTATAATCAAATCGGAATCAGTTGTGATATTGATTCAAAATATTTATAAAATTGTGAACCCCATTGAATCGGCACTTGAGTGTTGTCATAGTATTGTATCATGTGGTCCATAGTGAATCCCATCCTTAGCTTTAACCATCTATAAATATTTAGGGGGAATAGGAGTCATTGCCAAATTTACTATATAAAAATATATTTATAAAATATTTCAGAACTGTACAGTTTTTTCAGAAGTTTTGAACTTGTAGTAGAAGCACCTTGGTTTAAAAAGGGCTGGGTTTTTAGCAAAGAAGTGTTCACTTTGGTTTCGCACCAATTAATTATGCTGGTCTAAAATCTCAAACAAATTTTCACATTAATGTTTTCCTTAGCTATGTTGACCAGGTGCGATCGCCATTTTCTCAGGCCGAAAGAGGACAAACATATGCTTCCATGCTTCCATGGTTAAAATCTACTAGGGCTGTATGGTTTGATAAAAAAAAAATAATCACATTGCGATTATTTTGACCTATATTACGATTGCGATTTAAACTGCGACATTTAACTATTACAGGAAATGATACAGAATTATATACTTTCAAATGTATTTATCTGACCAAATATTTTTCACAAGTGATCTCATTAAGACAATGTTTTCAAATATTGATTTATTAACCCCAACATATTTAAGACATAAACAAAATAAACAAAATGCTTAAATAATTGACATCCATATTGTGCTTTAGATTTTTATGTGATTGATTTGATTCCTAAGGCAGGAAATCGAACCCTCAACCCTGTAGGTGAATGGCCACAGAGCTAACAACTACCACCTTTAAACAAACAACCGAAAGCAAAATATCTGCACTGTAAAATAGTCACAGGCAGGATTATTGCTCTGTCAGGGTGATTAAACACACTGATTCAGGGATTGCTGGTAAACGGAGACATCTGTTCGATCCACTGAGCCGTTTAGCCTAACACAGACCTCTGACTTACAGCAGAACTCCATATATCGTTTGTAATGTTCAATAAGATCCTGTTATCTGTCACAAACCGATCTATGTAGGCGTGAACTGTGAGATAAAGCTCCAGAAGGGCAACGTTTGACGAGTAGCACTGACTAGGACGCGGCTCGGGATAAAACAAAGGACAGAATCCTATTTCCTCAACAAGCAGGGATGCATAGTTATCTAGCTCAGTATATAATAACGGTAGTGAAATTTGGCTCATGTTTTGTGTCATTGATCGGCTCGTTGTATCAGCCAGATAGAAACAGCTGTTATCCGAGTGTAGATTATGTATTGAGGTCAAACGTTGGCAGCTGATTGATTCCCTTTTCAAAGTCAGCTTGAGTATGGTAAATGGTTATTTATTTGTATTTTTTTTTTTATATGTTGTGGATGACACCTTGTTGAGAGATAATGAGGAACGGTCCATATGCACCACTGTTAGCATTGGCTTTAAAAAATACACTTTTTAAACACGGTTTATTTTAAGTGATGTGCTGTGTTTAATTAAAATCAGGTAAAAATCTTTAAGTAAATAAATAAACATAATAAATAATCAGTCAGAACGGATGACAGCAACTACCATTTCAGCGACTTTAGCGTCGAGCTGTCGAGATGGCATGTCCAACTAAGATTGGGATTGGGCTTCCCGATGCTAATTGAGGAAACAAAGACAGTGCTTTTGCCGTGTTTTCTTGGCGTGAGTGCTAACTCGCACCGGCATTATAACTGAATGTTAATATGCAACACTTACTGGTCAGCAAGTCTGATTAATGTAAAATACACAATATCACAATAAATGTTGTTAGATGTTGTTGCAGCGTGAGGTCATGTAAAGACAATTATATGGTACAGTACATACCACAGAAGCAGGTGATTGATCACCTATCTCAGATTTTACTTGTGCATCAGTGATTTTACTTGAGTGATGTGCGATGTGTCTGCCTGGAGTTTTTTATTCGTCATGATGAAATGTCTTTTCAGAAATGTCTTTTCAGATATTTTTTACTGGAAGTCATGCTACAGCTCTTCAATAGGAATGAGGTCATCGAGTTTCTTGAACTGTCTCGTCTTAGATCAGAGGGAGACACCTGACATTGTGCTGAAAGAGCTGCAGTTCATTGTTCTTAGTGTATTTCAAAGCCACCAAGACTCCTGAGGCAGCAGAGTGAGCCTGTTCTCTCCTGTAGTCTTTACAGTAGGAAAGGGTGTGGATGTTAGTTTGACTTTAGTGTACTTTAGTGCAAGTATTTCTTTTCAGTTGGCAAACATACTGTAGCGTAACAGTGGTGTTTCTGTTTGACTCAGCCTAAGCAAATTTGGTACAGCAAGAGGTGTCTTTTGTTTTGTTTTTTTGTTGTTGTTGTTTTTGTTTTTTTTTCTCTCCAAAGCAGTGATTTTCCTAAGATAAACCACTTCAACATCATTATTATGTGTTCATCTTTCTGTTTTTTTTTCCCACAATTGTGGATGATGCTAGAAGTGAATGTATACTGAAATTTGTATATAATTTTGTACTTAATTTTCCTTGTAAAATTGTTTCACTAACTTTTGTACAGTTGGATTTTTTTCTTTTTGCACATAATAAGCCTCCATAGTTTACATAACGCTCAGTGTATGGAAACATTCAGATATTGCAATGTATTTTTGCCATATCGGCCCCTCATGGCATTGAATCATTCACACTGGCTGAGTTTCATGTAGAAACCTATCAGCCTAGTTAAAGATAAACCAATGAAATCAGCTTTAAAGGCTGCAATTCATAATCTTATCATCAAGACTAGATGATCACTACAGTCCTATCTCCAATTTTCGATTTCTTGTAAGCAGTTGAACTTGTGTTGCCCTGCGTTCCTTGTGTTATCTATGATAACGGTTGAGCTCAGCAGTTATATTTGCAGGGTTTAGCTGCTTCCAAGCAGTGTTTTGTATGAATTAGAATTCTGCTCAGAATGAGCGTAGGACGTGAGTAAAATCTTTACCGGAACATAAAAATGCAAATTTAAAGTTGATATATGCATAGAAGGTATATTGAACCACGAAAGCAAAAGCGTTTATATATTTTCTCCTCACTGTCAATTTCCTGGAGTTTCCGAGGTGTGTATCAGTGGACCAGTCATCAGTGTTTTTGTTAGGTATTGCTTCATTAAGTGTTGTGTTTTGTGCAGGTGTTTCTTCTGGTACTTGCCTGTCGATGATCATAACCTGTAGTCATAAACATGGCAGCTTGAAGGAAAAGCTCACATGACTGAAACAAGTCAATAAAAATCTCCTGTAGAGCTGCCCCCAAGGAAATGATATCCAGTCCTGATTGACATGTCTGTAAAGATCATGTCAGTTTATGTGGACTTGCTTTTCGCTGTTGTCTCCTTTGGAAATCAAACAAATTGATTTTAAAATGGATATATTAAAATGGAGATTACAGAAGATATTTGTAATGTACAGATGTAATGATTCCAGGTTGTATAAATCAGCATTTTTTTTAATGATCAAGTGCAGCCTGTGCAGCCAGAAAACATACTGCTGGAATAATAATAATAAGGGTCAAAACAATCAGAAATGAGATGCAAGTGTGATTCACAGAAACACTCCCATTTGTGTGATTTCACCTTTTCAGAGATTCCTTATGCTCTGAACATCAGTCATTGCTTTTAATACAGATATCTTCCGGCAACCTCACTTAACACACGTCTGGTTGCTAATCTTATCTTGTCCAAATAATACTTTAGAATGATTCACAAAACATACTAAGAAGAAGACCTTATTGATTTGTTGATCGGAATTGAAAGGAGCAGAATAGCAGAAGCTGATGCTCTTAAAATCCACAAACATTTGTGATTTTAAATAATTTTCCCTCAATAAAATTTAAGCACTTTTGCCTTTTCATTCATTATAGTTCCAGTGGTGGCTCAGGTGGTTGATACTCTGGGTTGCTCATTGGAAGGTCAGGGGTTCGAGCACCTCCATCGCCACCGGGTTGCCACTGTTGAGCCCTTGGGCAAGGCCCTAAACCCTATGCTCATAAAAATATGTATATATAAATACAATTTAGCCCTTTAAAAACTACCAGTGCCAGAGCAATGACAAAACTCGTTGCATTATATACCCAACAGTTCTGAAGTAACTAATTTGAGTGCAAATTTACAGACGCAATCAAAATCCTCTATACATTTTCAGTGTATACATTCTCAAGATGAGTCAGGGGGTTATTTCTGACATGTGTTTGGGGTCGTTGTTTTCTTGAAACATTCATCAGCTACCAATTTATTATTTTATATATATATATATATATATTATATATATATATATATATATATATTTTTTTTTTTTTTTTTTTTTTTTGTCAGATGAAATCATTCTGTAAGTTGTCCCTGTGTTAGACCTCAGTAGCGTTTGAACAGCGACAGCTCTGTATCATGATGCTCTTACTATACCTCTGTACTTACACTGTGGGTCTGTGGGGTTTTCAAGCTCATACGGATAAACCCTCTTTCATTATTCTAATAATATATGCTGAACTAATGCTAAAAAGTTCTGTTTTTGTTTTGTCAGACCAGACTATATTGTTCCCAAAGTGGTCTAAATGCATCGAGATGCATGTTGCTGTGTTGGTGGTCATTTATTGCTTTATTGTACTCAGTGTGATTGTTTTTCTTGCTGCTTTTATGTCGTCGTGCAATTCTTCTCCAGTGACTGACTCTTCACTTCCTTATTAATAGTCTGCAAATGCGATGTGAAATCTTGTGTGGTTCACCTGATCAGGAATGATCAGTGCTTATTGTTGAATCATCATTAATAATAATGATAATAATTGGCTATGGCTCTGTAGCTCTGTCATTTAAGTCTTGTTTTGGTCATTTTGTCTCTTAGAATTCTAACAATGTGACTGGTACTTGTGTGAAATCAGCAGCAACTGTTGATTTATTTATTTTTACACCAGCAATAATGTGCCTTAAAATATTTTCTTCTCAACCTTGATTTAATACAACACTATATACACATTCTGATATGTAGTGTATTCTTTTGCCATATAATTCTCATTTTTATTCCATTATTAGTCAGGAAAATTTTTCAGCATCATAAAATCCTTGAGTGGCAAAAGTTTTTATATTGTTCAGGCTCTAATAGATACTCTATCCTTTCTATGACAGTTTCCTAAAACCAGTTCCAACTTGATCCATTATTCATTTTCTTCAAATAGCACTATATTAAAGCATCACTAATTCATGCGTTCTCTGCTTCCTGGTAATACGATCCATTTAGCAACCCGATATCTTTCTAACAGCTTCTCCTCTGGCCTACTGAAGACCAGTTTTATAGTATTTCTCAACATAACGTGTGCAGAAACAAGAAATATGTATTTCAGATACTTTGTCATTGCACAGTACAGGTACTTAGAAAAGAAATGCAGTTTGGCATCCACCAGAAGTGCAAATAGTCGTGTGTGTATATATACATCAGTGCAAATATTAAAGGTTAAAGAAGTATGTTTATGTATACAGTGAATACAGTAAATATTATATAACACTGCACTGCAATTTCTACTGACTGTTTTGCTTTATTATTATCATCCGTTAACTATAAATTTAGTCAGTGTCTTAAACCAGGAAGAATTTTGGCAAAATAATTATACCCAACAGTCCTCAATGAGAATGGCACAATAAAATGAACTGAAAATGTCGTCCTCATATGAGGACATTTGCCTCTCAAGAGTATATCCCTCAAGCGAAATGAGTTTTTCTTTACAATAGTGTAGTTTTCCATTTCATAGCATTATCTATTGTATAATTACTGCACCTATTAACTGCATAACCTTGTTATATAATGCTAGATGTGCCCACAACTTTGTTCGCATGGAATTTAATTGCACACTCGTAAGCGTGTGTTAAAAAATTTACAGCACCATCTGTTAAATTTGGAGATGAAGTAATGATTTTTTTCAAGGTCGATTGTGTTTTTATGATATAAATTTTTTTTTTTTCCATTTAAAATTTTAAGTAGTACATGATCTCTTCCTGTGGGCCGATTGCGATAAAACAAATCCTATATGTTACCTCAAGCTCAGCCATATACACGTGAAAAAAAATGTTTCAGCAGTGTTATGTGATGCGTGTACAAACAAACAAACATCATAATGTGTTAAGATCTTACGTCCCACTAAATAATTTTTTGCATATATCTTCAATGTACGGCAACTTTACAGTTTTATTACATTTATAAATTTACTGTTTTAAAAATTATTCATCTTAAATGATGTGTACTTCCCGCTTTTCTTTCCCGACACTGTAGAGCTGCCATACCAGACAGTGATAGAGTTGGCCAGGATGCTCTCAGTGGTGGAACGATTAAAGCTTTCTAGTATCTGTAAACTACGATCATTAATATCTTAATAATGGTTTTGAGACAAACATGGGTACATTTGCATAACCAGAAAATATAACAAATAAATAATAAAGAGCACATAATCTGTACCATAAATTGACACAGTTGTGCATTTTGTTTGGTTGCCAGGACAGGAAAAGGATCAGTGACGACACAAGGTCTTTATGTAATCATTTAAGGCAGGATGTAGCATCGACAAGTCTCACCATGTTAATATCGTCAACATCCTGATCATGTTGTTATCACGCTGTTATTGTTTCTATAGTTACAGCTCTTAGTAATGGATTTGTTCAGCTATGAACGATAAACTGTTTTTGTAATCTAGTAAAATTGTAATCATTGATGAGTTGGCATTTGTACTTGACATTCATTCACTTATGGAAAGGAGCCTTGGTTGTAAATACTTGAAATTTTTCTGGTTTGAACACCAGATTCTCTAATTCCTCTCAGTAGCTCTATCTTTTCTGTGGTTGGTGTCCACAACTATTCTGTGAATGAACCTTAAAATGGACTAACACCACACACACATACACACACACACTTACCCTGAAAAAGACCAAACAAACTTAGCAAAAGTTAGCTAAACAAATAGTTGATGTGATTTGTCTTGTAACTGTGTGTTCTTTGTGTGTGAGCCAAATCAAAAACATCTTGAGAGATATGAATCTTTGTATCATTTGTTTATTGTATTTCTTATTCTATTTCGACATAAGATCAGAAGACAAGGAAACCTTTTTTTTTAAAATACTTGTTTCTTAAAGCGAAAAGCAAAAAAAAAAAAAACTGATAACAGCTTAATTCTGATTTTGTGCTTCATTTTCACAGTGGAGCAGGAATGGAGTAGAGATATTTACTGCTAGTTTCCTCACAAGGAATAGTATGGTCCTGAATAGTATTTCAGCAGAATGTGCTGAATAGTATTTATTTTATTATTTAATTTATTTCATGCTGTTTAGAAAAGCCAAGCTTATGACCCTCAAAAGCTTGAAATCGGGAATAATCAGCGGCATGGGGCTTTTAGGGGCGTGGCTTTTAAATATTTAGGTTGCACAGCACCGAAAGCAAAAAACATGCTTCTGCAAAAAAATTTACTTTTTATAAAATTATAATTTTAAATAAATATGGAACCAAATAAAACACATGAATTCATAGTATCTAGGAGTTTCTAGGGCTTCGAAAGATTTTTTCAAAGTATTAAGCCAAATACAAAATATATTCTATATCTTATTATTATATATAATAAGGGATATCGTTGCTATTTTTATATACCCTGGGATACCGTAATACCGCCCAAACCTATTGTTTACATCAAACATCAGAAAGGGGGAAAGTCGGATCTCTGTGACTTTACTTTAGCTAAATCACACTCGTTCATTACAACAGCATAATTAACTTTAATCTGCACAATTCTCATGTTTATTAGTATAAATGTCTAATACAGTGGTTGCAAAATCCCCTCTCAGGAGCTTCATGTTCCCAGCCAGCACCACACAAAAATGTTATTAAAGAAAAGTAGCATGCGCTTGAAAACACGTTCTTGGAATCCCCTAAGCCTGATGATTCCAACCGAGTGATGAACTCTTACCTACATTAGCATGCGATGCGTACTGTACTATAGAGCACAACAACAGCCTTTTTGTCATCAAATCGTAGTGCGAGTGAGTGTGTTCTATGTAGATTAATTCATACCGCTCATTTCTCAGCAGTGATATCAGAGTTAATATTGACATTTTAATTTAGAAATGTGCGTACAAACGTATTAAAGACAATTTTGGAGAAATGTGTAGGAATGAAAATGTGCGTTTCATACGGCGAGGGAAAGACAGACCGAACTGGCTGACCCCCGTTTGTCTATTGTTGAACTGTCTTCTTGGCTGATGTCACAGAGTACTCTGTGTATATGTGTGTGTGTGTGTGTGTGTGTGTGGGGGGGGTTGTATGAGAGAGAGAGAGCATGAAAGAGAGACAATAGTCTCAGCCTGTGAGGCCGTTCTTTACAGATCATACACATCACATCTAAGTGAGAACAGTTTTCAGCTGCCAACTGCTTTTTATTTATTTATTTATTTATTTATTTATTTATTTATTGCCATTGCGTAACGTGTGAGTCATACCTGGGCCTTGGCGTGTCCCGTTTCTGAGAAGGATGTTTGTTGGAATCTGTGTGAGGGAGCGCTCCAGCAAGTGGCAGAGAGACTGAGGCATGCACTGAGAAATACACATGATTCCTCAGTAACTCGTAACCCATGTTGTCTGAGTGGTTTTGTTTTTATTTTTCGGTTTTGCCGGAAAGGCTGTTTACCAGATTATCGGTTTTGTTTTGCGGTCCTCTTGTTCCCTAAAACGTCACCTCTAAACCTGTCTTTCCTGTCTTATGCACACTATTTTCGGCTGCTTTATTTTGTTAGTAGTGCTGTATTATATTTAAATTCTTATTTCTCGCTTTAAAGTTATGAAAAAATGTTTTTTAAACTGTCTTTCCTTGTCTTCTTCAGGTGGTGTGTTTGTCCAGATCCAGCATGCAGCTGTGGTGAAGTCGCTCCTTGTGCATGATGCTGGTGTTGTTTGTGCTGTTGATGGTTGTGTTGGGGGAGAGTCATGCCTGTTCGGGAAACTGCTCTCAGTCCAACAGCACCAAAGACTGGTGCTACATGGCGAGGATCCGCAGCACCGTGCTGCAGGGGCTTCCGTTCGGGGGAGTGCCCACCGTCCTCGCCCTCGACTTCATGTGCTTCCTGGTATGTCACAGCTTTCTGGAGACACTCGGATTGGTTAAAATGACTGATAACGCCTATTGTTTTTGCGAGACATAGCAATTAAGTTCAATTCAGTTTTATTTGTCTAGCACGTTTAACAATTGTCATTGTCACAAAGCAGCTTTACATAAAGTTTGTATGAAATGAAATGAAATGAAATGAAAACTGTGTATGAATCTAAATGATGAGATTGTTCCTGATGAGTAAGCCAAGGGCGACGGTGTCAGTGGCAAGGAAAAACTCCCTGAGATGGCAGAAGAAAGAAACCTTGAGAGGAACCGGACTCAACAGGGAACCCATCCTCATTTGGGTGAAAGGCGATAGCAGGGATTGATCTGCACTCATACTGTGTGTTAAGAGGCTGGAAGTTCAGTATAACAGGGGAGCTGTTAAAGTTAATATGGACTCCAGTTCATTATTATAGGCTCAGGCAGAATGTAGGAAATTCCAGTCCTGACTATGGAGTGACTCCAGTCACAAGTCTTCAGAGAACAGCTGTCTGCATCAGTAAAGGTCAGGACTGTATTCATGGTAAAGTGGAACCGTCCCCAGTCATCCAGACGCATCTCTGGCAGACAACACGGGGCATCCATGCAACAAGATCTCCAACCAGAAGCGGAACACCAGAACGAATCAGACAGGGTCCAGAGGGCAAAGGCGGTCTAGATCAGAAGCGGCAGAGAGAGAGACAGGGAGAGGGGGAGAGAGAAAGAGAGATTAACCGTTAGGTATGGTCACAGTCATATCATGTATAAAGTGAATGTATATTTAGTGCAGTCAGGGACACAGGCAGGACTAACTATGACAGCATATAACTAAAAGAGTGAGCCAGAAGCAGACTCAGACATGAGGGCTCCCTGAGATGTAAAGCAACCAGTCACTCCACCAGCAGGTTTCTTTCTCCCTAATTTATTCACCTGACAAATTCCTGCCCACTGTACAATACATGTGATAATTATGCACATAGGGAGGGTGAATGCTAATGTGCTTCCTCCTCCGAGAAGCTTGAAGGCAACACAAGCACAAACTGCTGTTGTTTTACATCACAGTGCAGCATAACGCGTTTGAAAGAAAGCGCACACGCGTGAGCTCACAGACCAGTTCACCCAAGTGTCACTATATTCCCTTTATAAAAAGCTCTATAATGTGAATTGCGATATTGTGCTACATAATTCACACACAACCTAAAAATTCTGTGCTAATCCGCTTTGGTGTTTTCTTTGAAGTAGCACACGACACTGCCGATCATACTAGGTGTAGGCGTTTGACACAACTAGGTTAGAGTTTGGTGTTTAGGTGAACACGTGTGAGAAATACTACACATACCATTTCTTTTAAAACAAGGGCAGGTGAAATGAGTGTCCTCACTCATCAAAGGCAACGATCTACTCAGACTACTAAGGCTTACTGTCTCACCTGTAAGCTGTGATTTCTCACTGAACCAAAAAAAAAAAAAAAAAATGCCTTTCAGTCTCCTATTTCAGAGCTCTGGCAACCTGACCTGTCATTTACAAAGCCACATTTTTATAGCCAGTCATAACAAGTAAGGTTAAACCCTAGTGCTGTGTACCTCTGATCTGCTCCGTATAAGATACCAGTTTTATTAGCTGCTAACTGTTACTGTTGTTTAAACCTCCTGACATGTTTTACCCATCACATGCCTCAAAAACAGCAGAGCCCTGTTTTGCAAAGGCTGTTCTCCCTTTTCATGCAGATCTCATCCCGATGCGTTACTACTGCTGCTCCTGGCTTAAAGCCACAGCGCCAATGAACCCCGATCCTGCCTCTGTTTCTTTCATACAGATCACAGAAGCACAACGACGGTGCGGTATTCTCACCTTGAACCAACTGAGTCTTATGAGCCTCCCACTCAAATACTATTTTAACGTCGCTTATATACTTGCCTGTTGTACACTTTTGTTTTGGTTTTATTTTTAACAGGGTAGCATTGTTTAATAGGGATGTAAAGAGATGTGAGTCTTCCTCTTTTAGGTGAAAGGTACATATGTAAATAAGTTTTTGAGAGTGTGTTTTATGGCAGTGTTGCTCGCTATGTAGATGACACTGGTGTTGTTAAGACTAAGATTCTTGCTGAGATCTTGTTTTAGTTTCTATAACATTTGGACTTGATCTTGCATGCTGCACTGCACTGTAATTTAAGGGTAGGGGTTAGTTCAGTGGTTAAGGCCTTGGACTACTGACCAGAAGACCTTAGATTAAAAACCGTTTACTGCTAAATTGCCACTCAGTTGCCACTGTTGGGCCCTTGAGCAAGGCCCTTAATCCTTAGCTGCTCAGACGTGTAATGAAATAAAAATGTATGTCGCTCTGCAAAAGGCCGTCATATGCCATAAATGTTAATGTAAATGTCTTTCTGTCAGGCTCTCCTCTCATTCTCTGTCTCTCTCTATCTCTCTCTCTCACACACACACACACACACACACACACACACACACACACACACACACACACACACACACACACACACACCCAAGACTGTAGACCATGTCCATTTGTTTTGTGCATCAGTTTTCAGCTGCAATATCATTCGCTTTACCCATTTTCCTTTTCGATTCAGACAGGGTCCGGATGTGTTAATGAATGTAGCCGTATCATAGACATAGTCTTTTAAACTATTTTCCTCTTTGGGTTTTATTTTATTTATTAACTTTTTACTCTGTACATTTTTAATCATAAATGTTGCTATGGGTTTGGCCTTTTGTTTCCTGAAAGCAATATGTTTAGAGTTAAGTCTATAATTTATTAAGGTCTCTTTAATGTGATTTAAACAGCTGAGTATATGTTTGTTTGTTTGTATGTTTGTTTCCAGGGACTGCTTTTTGTGTTCTCATTCCTGAGGAAAGTAGCATGGGACTATGGGCGTCTGGCATTGGTCTCAGATGCAGACAGGTAAGCCAAAGAATAATGCAACTGCAACTGTTAATGTCCCATGTGATTCAGCTTAAATTCTATTTCTCAGCGTAGGTCTGTCCTCTTCATAAAACACGTTCATGAGCGGCTGCCCTGTGAAGATTTACTGTTTTATAATGCTCAACCTGGACAATCAGAGGTTACACACAAATGCCACATATATTGCAATTTTTAACATCAGAAGGTGCTGTTCCTTTCTCGGTTTCCTCCTCCTCATCATCATCATGGTGTTTTTAGCTCATGGCTCATTTTATTGACAGATTTATTTATTTTCTGTCATTGTCATCACTCAGCGCATTCTTCTCTAGAATAACAAGGCACTTAGATATCGTAACATTAAATGTGATAAGAATCACCACTTCACCACTTTATGTGTTGGTGGTGAAGGTTTCACTGGCACAAGAGGGTTTTCATTTCTGTCATCCCATGATCTCATCATTCATCTTTTTTTTTTCTATTGTTTATAAACATCAAGGCAAGATCAGCGATACTGGCGTCTGGATGAACGAGAATAGTATGTGCTATTTTACATTCCTCATTTCTTAGGAGTTCCTGCCTTCTCTTTCAAACATCAACGTAATTTTCTCTCCCTCTCTCTCTTCTCTGGGGTGGTGTGAATTCCATTAACATGACTGTTTCTTTCTTAATAACATAATTTCCTAGTAGTCCTGTATTATTTTCCAGTGGTGAAGGTTTTTTTTTTTTTTTTATCTAGTTATGGACTAATTAATGATGCATGTGTGTTTATTTGATGCTCAGCATGCATTTTGTGGACTTGGCTATTGCAGCGAATGCTGCGCGCAGGGAGAGGTAAAGCGCTGTGCTGTTAGTTCATTCATGTTTGTGATTGGGTTAGTTATTAGCAATTATTGTGTTTGCCCTCTCACACACACGTTTTAGTGTAAAATTTGTAATAGCAATCATGTCTGCTGAAGAGTGATGATTTCTGTCCCCCTGTATGTCTCTAACCATCACTAAATGTTCCTCTTTCTTCTGCATGTTTCCTTCTCTCTCCAGGCCTAGTGGAATATTTATCCTGTATCTTTGATGTGTAAACTTGTGTAAAGTTTAAAATTGGCATGCTAGTTACGTGACATTTAACTGAAAAAATTATATATATATATATATATATATATATAACTTGCTAAGATTTAAAGTTGACTTGTACTAATTTAGCCAGGCATCTATGCGCCGTTATCATCTGACATACTAGTGCTGTGTGTTGTATCGGCTACCTGCCTCTGTTTGGAATCCGATGATTATGCATCCATGCAGGGTACACAGAGTAAACTGGTTTGTTCGGTTTGTGTTTGTGAACAGCGTGGCCTCCGCATTGCAGACGCCAGTAGATACACGCTACGAGCGCTTGACTTCGGTTTCCAGTTCCATCGACTTTGATCAAAGAGACAGCGTGAGTATTTAATTTAGATTTAGCTTCGTCGCGTTTACCCAGCACTTTCCCAACACACACACACACCGCCGCTCCCTTAAATACACACCTACGTGTTTAGTTTACGTAAGGTTGATTCGGCTTAGTCTCTCAGCCATCTGTTTGACTTTCCCTTTCCCACATTCTACAGGGAGCAGGCCGCAATGTGTAATCTAGTGTGTGCATCTAGGGTGCAGCCTTGTAACCACAACCAGGAAAGAAACTCGTAAAAAATGCTTTAATGACTAGTATGTCTTATAAACTCAGTTTGCAGTTCATAGGTGTACTGTACACAGTACACTTACACTACAACGAAGCTGTAGCTACGTCAGTGTCATGTGTTAGTGTGTACTCATTCTTGTGTTGTGTGTCCTCCTTGCAGGGTTTCTGTTCCTGGCTGACGGCCATCTTTAGGATCAAGTGAGTCCTGTGTACTTTTATTGAGCTCTTGATTAAGTGATTGTGCTCCGGTGCTGGAAGAGAAAGATAAGAGGGCTGTGCATGAAAGCTTTTTGAAATATTGTTTGCATGATGGTTTATTTCTGCACTATAAGTAGTTCTCTGCCTGTTTTTTTTTTCTTTTCTCAGAGATGATGAGATCAGGGAGAAATGTGGCGAAGATGCAGTGCACTACCTCTCATTCCAGCGGCACATCATAGGTCTGCTGGTGGTGGTGGGTGTGCTGTCAGTGGGCATTATCCTGCCAGTCAACTTCTCAGGAGACCTTCTGGGTGAGTGATCAGTGCACAGGACCAAAGATATTTGTGTTGATAATGTCTTCTGTCTTTAGAACAAGCAGAATATTCTTTAACGGAATTCATGTGCTGTAAAAAAAAATATTTCCTGTGTCCTTCACAGATCATAATGCGTACAGTTTTGGGAGAACAACAATAGCCAACTTAAACTCTGGGTAATATCCTTTTTTAAGAATTTGAGCCTCTTTGTGTACAATTATGGTCTTTAATCATAATTGATGTAGGAGTATGTACGTTCAACCTGTCCCCTTTATATTTCCACAGGAATAACCTGTTATGGCTACACACTATTTTTGCATTCCTTTACCTGTTACTGACCGTCTACAGCATGAGGCGACACACTTCCAAGATGCACTACAAAGAAGATGATTTGGTGAGCGGGCTGAAACGCCACTGTAGTTTGTTCTTTTACACAAAGACCACGCACCAGTCAAGGACTTTATAATATGTAATTAGTAGGGGCATCAGGGGAATGGCACACAATTGCTTGTCTTAGGAATCCGACTGATGGTTTTTCAAAATTCCTGTTTTTTTAAATCGAGTAGTCGGCAATATCGCCCTCAGTTTTTCATGTGTCCTCATAAAACTTGGCTCAGCCGGGTATAATAAAAATATACCTATAAAATACCAATAAAACGACAAGCTATTCAGCAGGTGCAATAAAACCTTTGGGTTATGAGCATCCATTTGGTACTCATGCTAAACCACTTTCCTCCCCTGTCTTCTAGCATAGTTGTTTCGATCTCAATGGAAAACAAGCCACAGTACATGGAAGGGCCCGAAAAACTCCACGAGTTTAATAAAAATCACGTAGCTCTAAAATAATGGTCCTGAAATCACTGCAGACCTATAGACCACAATGCGGTTTGTAGAGTGGGCGCACACTGGAAAAAGTGCTTTTGGACTAAATTGGAAAAACTATATACACCTTGACATTACACCACGTTAAAGCCTCCTCTTTCAAACAATCCAAATCTCTAGCACCCATATGTCCCTCTGATATAAGTAAAGTCATGGACTTGAAGTTTATGCTGGATATATACTCACGTGTGCAGCGAGTGGCCCAATACTACACTCACACACTCACTGAAACCACAGACAGTATACATCATGATTTTGTAACTGTATGGGTAGAAAACTAGAATTATATCCAAAAAAATCAACACACCATTGCACATCTGCTTCACACTTTCTCCAGGAATTGGCGTGGCCAAAAGTTTTGAGAATTACATAAATATTGGAAATTGGAAAAGTTGCTGCTTAAGTTTTTATAATAGCAATTTGCATATACTCTAGAATGTTATGAAGAATGATCAGATGAATTGCATAGTCCTTCTTTGCCATGAAATTGAACTTAATCCCGAAAAAAACTTTCCACTGCATTTCATTGCTGTCATTAAAGGACCTGCTGAGATCATTTCAGTAATCGTCGTTAACTCAATTGAGAATGTTGATGAGCACAAGGCTGGAGATCATTATGTCAGGCTGATTGGGTTAGAATGGCAGACTTGACATGTTAAAAGGAGGGTAATGCTTGAAATCATTGTTCTTTCATTGTTAACCATGGTGACCTGCAAAGAAACGCGTGCAGCCATCATTGCGTTGCATAAAAATGGCTTCACAGGCAAGGATATTGTGGCTACTAAGATTGCAGCTAAATCAACAATTTATAGGATCATCAAGAACTTCAAGGAAAGAGGTTCAATTCTTGTTAAGAAGGCTTCAGGGTGTCCAAGAAAGTCCAGCAAGCACCAGGATCATCTCCTAAAGAGGATTCAGCTGCGGGATCGTGCCACCAGTGCAGAGCTTGCTCAGGAATGGCAGCAGGCAGGTGTGCACGCACATTGAGGCGAAGACTTTTGGAAGATGGCTTGGTGTCAAGAAGGGCAGCAAAGAAGCCACTTCTCTCCAAAAAAAACATCAGGGACAGATTGATCTTCTGCAAAAAGTATGGCGCATGGACAGCTGAGGACTGGGGCAAAGTCATATTCTCGAATGAAGCCTCTTTCCGATGGTCTGGGGCATCTGGAAAAAGGCTTGTCCAGAGAAGAAAAGGTGAGCGCTACCATCAGTCCTGTGTCATGCCAACAGTAAAGCATCCTGAGACCATTCATGTGTGGGGTTGCTTCTCATCCAAGGGAGTGGGTTACTCACAATTTTCCCTGAAAACACAGCCATGAATAAAGAATGGTACCAAAACACCCTCCAACAGCAACTTCTTCCAACAATCCAACAAGTTTGGTGAAGAACAATGCATTTGGGTCCATGGCCTGGAAACTCCCCAGATCTTAATCCCATTGAGAACTTGTGGTCAATCTTCAAGAGGCGGGTGGACAACCAAAACCCCACTAATTCTGACAAACTCCAAGAAGTGATTTATGAAAGAATGGGTTGCTATCAGTCAGGATTTGGCCCAGAAGTTGATTGAGAGTAGCCCAGTCGAATTGCAGAGGTCCTGAAACAGAAAGGCCAACACTGCAAATACTAACTCTTTGCATAAATGTCATGTAATTGTCGATAAAAGCCTTTGAAATGTATGAAGTGCTTGTAATTATATTTCAGTACATCACAGAAACAACTGAAACAAAGATCTAAAAGCAGTTTAGCAGCAAACTTTGTGAAAACTAATATTTGTGTCATTCTCAAATCTTTTGGCCACGACTATAGTTAATTTTGTTATAAAAATTTTTTTGCTTTTGCTTTTTTCCCCCCACAGGTGAAACGTACTTTATTCATTCATGGCATCAACAAATATGCAGAAGAGAGAGAGATAAGGCTGCACTTTGAGTAAGGTCACATATGTTCATAACACTCAACATTTTCACTGCTTACACATACACATATTATTTTAGCTCCACAGTAGGGGCATTGACTTAGCAACCACGTATAAGAGCATGCATCTTTTCTGTATCTGTCTGCAGTGGTATTCAGAATATCTCTTACTCATTTGCTATAAAATGTTATCAAAGTTATACGCATTAATAGATATGGTACAGTCACTGCATACTGCACTACAAATAAATGAATGAAAACTTGTTGGTCTTCATGATTACAATTTTAAAAGCATAGTATAAAATATGTAGTAGTTGACACTATACAGTGCCTTGCAAAAGTATTCGTACACCTTGAACCTTTCCACATTTTGTCCACAAACATAAATGTATTTTATTGGGATTTTATGTGATAGAACAACACAAAGTTGAAGTGTCAAATGAGTGGAAGGAAAAGTTTTAAATTTTTTTACAAAAAAAAAAATCTATACCCGTAACTAAAATCCAGTGAAACCAACTGCCTTCACTAGTCATGTAAGTAGTAAATAGAGTCCACCTGTGTGTAATTTAATCTAATAAATACAGGTTTGTGAGTGAACAAACAGCATTATGAAGCCCAAGGAACACACCAGACAGGTCAGGGATAAAGCAGGGTTATGTTATTTAAAAAATCCCAAACTTTGAAAATCTCACTGTGCTCTGTTCAATCAATCACCTGAAAATGGAAAAAGTTTGGCACAACTGTAAATATATATGGACACTAATTAAATTCTCTTTTCCCCTTCTTGTTTTTCTTCTCTTCTCCCTATTCTTTACACACAGGCAGGCCTATGAAAATTGTGTTGTGCTGGATGCTCGCATTTGTTATGATGTGGCCAAACTCATGTATCTGGACTCTGAAAGGTAACCATTAATCATGTGCAACTCATTTCATTTAAACAGCTAAAAAGCATGCTTGTGGGCTGCTGAAATTAGATATATGAGAAAATGGTGATGGTCATTACTGAGCTTCTTTCCACAGGAAGAAGTCCGCACGCAGCAAGAAGTTCTACACTGACTTATTTAACAAGGAACATGTGCATACTATGATCAACCCCAAGCCTTGTGGCCACCTTTGCTGTTGTGTCATAAAGGGCTGTGAGCAGGTGAGGCCTCTTTAGGGCCACAGGCCTTTTAATAAAAGTGTAAAATGCAAAATACAATTATTATTTTATGTAAAGTAGTTACGTGTTGTAACACAAAAGTTGTGTAAAACTTTAGAACGGCATCCACATCTGTGTTATAACAGTTGTATATAATTTAAGCACAAATGGGTTTTGTTACAGATTATGGTCAGTAGGGTTAAGCCAGCATTGTTTCCATGATCTTTAATTGCACAGGTTTCAAGACACTTGAAAAGTTTTCATTATCTAATATGCTTCTGGTGTACACAACCCCTTTAGTGGAATATTATTTACCTTTATACTTATAAATTTGAACAAAAAGTATTCATAATCACAAACAAATAAGTTTTTTAATTTTAAGGGAAACAAATATTACCACTTAAAACTGGTTACATGTGATTCAAGTTTATTGCCAAGTAGGTTTTCACATACAAGGAATTTATCTCGGTAATCGGTACAACTGTGGAGCCACCAAGGGTTATGGGGGCAGGTTGGGGTGGATTCTTTCTAGGGGTGGTTAATATGGACCAAAAATTATATCTTGGTATTTATAGTTCTTTTTACTGCAGCTTTATCATTGCACAGTGACAAAATGCAGAAATGTCACAAGCACTGTTATTAAAACAGACTTTGATTAAAATAAGAAGCAAAGACAAGGTCTCAATCTTTGTTTAAAACATACTGCAAAACATGAAAAATAAAAACAAATATGAAAAAAATAATAGCCTATAATAGAAGTTCTAAAACTGAGAATGCTCCTTCAGTTGTTCTCGGGGGGAAAATAGATTGATTGAAAAATAGTTAAATACAACAATAGAAATGTAAACATATAGAAAATAACATGTAAAACAACATCAAACTATATTAATATAAACTGTATTGTCTCATCCTATATCTTGTTTCACAATAAATCAATGTACCTTAAAAGTTCAATACGTTGCTCAGCCCCTAGTTTTTCCTAAAATCCTTGAGTTCAGTTGAGATGACCCCAGTCAGGGTGCTGTTGTCCACAAACCTTAAGAATTTGGTGTACTGATGACTGGAGGAGTAGCTGTTTTGTACAGAGAGAAGAGGAGAGGAGAACAAAAACATCCTTGTGGTTGAGCCAGTTCTAATGGTAAAGTTTTGAGAATTACATAAATATTGGAAATTGGAAAAGTTGTTGCTTAAGTTTTTATAATAACAATTTGCATATACTCCAGAATGTTATGAAGAGTGATCAGATGAATTGCATAGTCCTTGTTTGCCATGAAAATGAACTGAATCCCGAAAAAAACTTTCCACTGCATTTCATTGCTGTCATTAAAGGACCTGCTGAGATGATTTCAGTAATTGTTTTGTTAACTCCGGTGAGAATGTTGACGAGCACAAGGCTGGAGATCATTATGTCAGGCTGATTGGGTTAGAATGGCAGATTTGACATGTTAAAAGGAGGGTGATACTTGAAATCATTTTTCTTTCATTGTTAACCATGGTGACCTGCAAAGAAATGCGTGCAGCCATCATTGCGTTGCATAGAAATGGCTTCACAGACAAGGATATTGGGGCTACTAAATCAACAATTTATAGGATCATCAAGAACTGCGAGGTAAGAGGTTCAATTCTTGTTAAGAAGGCTTCATGGCGTCCAAGAAAGTCCAGCAAGCGCCAGGATTGTCTCCTAAAGAGGATTCAGCTGCGGGATGGGAGTGCCACCAGTGCAGAGCTGCTCAGGAATGGCAGCAGGCAGGTGTGAGCGCATCAGCACACACAGTGAGGCGAAGACTTTTGGAAGATGGCCTGGTGTCAAGAAGGGCAGCAAAGAAGCCACTTCTCTCCAAAAATACATCAGGGACAGATTGATCTTCTGCAAAAAGTATGGCGCATGGACAGCTGAGGACTGGGGCAAAGTCATATTCTCGAATGAAGCCTCTTTCCGATTGTTTGGGGCATCTGGAAAAAGGCTTGTCCGGAGAAGAAAAGGTGAGCGCTACCATCAGTCCTGTGTCATGCCAACAGTAAAGCATCCTGAGACCATTCATGTGTGGGGTTGCTTCTCATCCAAGGGAGTGGGCTCACTCACAATTTTGCCCAAAAACACAGCCATGAATAAAGAATTGTACCAAAACACCCTCCAACAGCAACTTCTTCCAACAATCCAACAACAGTTTGGTGAGGAACAATGCATTTTCCAGCACGATGGAGCACCGTGCCATATGGCAAAAGTGATAACTAAGTGGCTCGGGGACCAAAACGTTGAAATTTTGGGTCCATGGCCTGGAAATTCCCCAGATCTTAATCCCATTGAGAACTTGTGGTCAATCCTCAAGAGACGGGTGGACAAACAAAAATCCACTAATTCTGACAAATGCCAAGAAGTGATTATGAAAGAATGGGTTGCTATCAGTCAGGATTTGTCCCAGAAGTTGATTGAGAGCAGCCCAGTCGAATTGCAGAGGTCCTATAAAAGAAAGGCCAACACTGCAAATACTGACTCTTTGCATAAATGTCATGTAATTGTTCATAAAAGCCTTTGAAACGTATGAAGTGCTTGTAATTATATTTCAGTACATCACAGAAACAACTGAAACAAAGATCTAAAAGCAGTTTAGCAGCAAACTTTGACTGTACAGCCTCACCTACACCTATTAAACCACCTTGCTAGGAACACAGAGATTTGTTGCTAATTACCTATGTCTCCACTTGTCAGGGCTCAAAATCATGATGAGTTTGATGAGTCATTTGTTGAGTCGTCCATCCAGTGGAATTGTTCCATGCACTTTCTATATATATCTTAAGTTGGTTGGTTTTCTGTTTAGCTGTTCTAACGGTGCTAACCACAATGAACATGGAAGCTAATTTACCAAACAGGAAGTCTACAGTCCGCCTTACTCAGGAATGTGGCTTCTCTTTGCATGAGAAAGACTGACACAAAGCGTGCCCTGTCTGCCTCTGAATTCTCCATGCGGTGAGAATGCTGGCTGACCCAGAGAAAAGGTCAGCAAAACATAATCACAGCCTCTCCAAATCAACTGTGTCGGTCGATGAGGACTTTCCAGCCGAAATCCCAGCTTTTCGCTGGGCAGACCAGCTGGATCATGTGAGGCGGTTGGAGGACCGGCCAGCGCTGGCCAGCAATGGAGGATTGAGCAACCTGCATTCCATGACAACAATGGAGTCTTTGCCATCTGCCTAGAGCATCGATGCTACTGCGACACTTTCCTTTTTCTCTGTATAAGGCGGAGTAGCCGAGAAACTGGAAAATGAGGCAACTGGTAAATACATTAGGCCAGGGGATTGGTTCACTATAATCAAAATCACTGACAATTACATTCACTTAGCGATTTATCAGGCTCACAGACCGTTTCTGAGGTCTCCATTCAAGGTCATAGCTGCCATTCAGTTTGTTGTTATTTTCCCACGTGCTCACAAAGTGTATTGAGATGGCACCATCTCCTCTTCAGCAGAGAGGTTAGTTCTGTCTGATGTTCAGTGAGTTTCTAAGTGAACACACAGAAAAGTTTGCTGTTTCAGTTTTCATTACTAGGTCTAGGTTCAGTTACCAGCGGGGCACTTCGTCAGAGCATGAAGTAGCTGCTTTTCAGTTTTTCCCCGCTCTGTTTCTACTATGTTTTGATACGATAGTGTCTATGATTGATGTGGTGGCTCGGAAGGTTGTTAAACATGCAAGCGTTTCAACTCTGGATTTGCTTTTATCAACTGTGTGCGTCACACCACCCGGAAAAGGGGGCTGCCGGTATCTCCATTCTGCATGACAGCTCTTATGCCTTGGGGCGAACCACGGCTGTATGTCAGGGTTATCTGATGGGCAGGGCAACACCCATGCCCCACGGCTTTTTGTTGTATGACCTTTCTTTAGTGGAACTGATTTCGTCATTGAAGGGTGCTAGAGGCCCCCCACTGGCCGGTGAAGTCTTTCTTTGAGATTGTAAGTCTGTTTGTTGCAGAACCATGGACGCTTCCCGTAATCCTGGGGGATCTGTGGAGTTTGCACGCTTACCTGTTGAAAGGTCTAAATTGATGGCTAATGGTCTCCCAGATTATTGGTAGCAGCCCTAAAAATGTCCATTAGTACAGTTCAAGTGTATACAGTACAGACCAAAAGTTTGGACACACCTTCTCATTCAAAGAGTCTGAATTTGTATTATGGCAAGAAAAAAGCAGCTAAGTAAAGAAAAACGAGTGGCCATCATTACTTTAAGAAATGAAGGTCAGTTAGTCCGGAAAATTGGGAAAACTTTGAAAGTGTCCCCAAGTGCAGTCACAAAAACCATCAAGCGCTACAAAGAAACTGGCTCACATGCGGACCGCCCCAGGAAAGGAAGACCAAGAGTCACCTCTGCTGCGGAGGATAAGTTCATCCGAGTCACCAGCCTCAGAAATCGCAGGTTAACAGCAGCTCCGATCAGAGAGCAGGTCAATGCCACACAGAGTTTTAGCAGCAGACACGTCTCTAGAACAACTGTTAAGAGGAGACTGTGTGAATCAGGCCTTCATGGTAGAATATCTGCTAGGAAACCACTGCTAAGGACAGGCAACAAGCAGAAGAGACTTGTTTGCGCTAAAGAACACAGTAAAGAAAACTCTTTGAATGAGAAGGTGTGTCCAAACTTTTGGTCTGTACTGTACATGAATATAAATAGAGCTTTAGATATAATGCTGCAAAAATATTCTTTGGCTAATTGTACCAAGAAAACTGTTATCGATTTGGAAGATTTGTTTCATTGGTTAGCATGATGTAGGAGGACACATTAGAGGTGAATAAAAAAAAAAAATAATAAATTAATCAGCCAAGAAATTGAATCTGGGAAAAATTGCAAAGACTCCAAACTTGCATCTAAATAACTCAGCTTCTTTGTAAAAAGATGTTAGAAAGTGGTGGGTAATTTTTGTTGTTCAAATACACCCTAAATTAATATATTAAATGTATCTTTGTTTATGCTGATCAGTACATTTTATATTCATAGGTGCAACATCAAAACATGTTATTTGTGTTACATTTGAACAAACTTATTGAAAACAATATAACAACAAAGGCAGCAGCAAATCTGTTTAGAAATGTGTAATGAAATAAAGTAAAGCTAAAAAAAATGTGAATGAAATCCATTATACAAAATATTAACACCATCATATGGGTGTGCTGTGTTGTAAATCACAAAAGGTACCTTATCACATTAGATTAGCTCATCCGCATTTTCCTTTCTTAATCTTTCATCCTTTTTTCTTCTGAGCAAGTGTGTATGATAATATAATAACACATTATGTAATAATGTATGCTTTCTAATGTATGTGAATGACGGACACTTCTTTGTTTGGGGCAGTAATTCTTCGGATTTTCTGCAAATGCTCGATCTGTAGCAGTTTTGTGTCATTCCTTCAGCGAACACCTACAGTACATATTTTTCATATGTAACTTTGACCTTGTTTTAATGAATATTGAAACTGGTATGGTGTTTGCAGGAGGAAGCAATGACCTACTACACCGAGCTGGAGGCCAAGCTGAGAGAGGATTATAAAAAGGAAAAAGAGAAGGTCACCACCAAGCCTCTGGACATGGCCTTCGTCACCTTCCAGAATGAAATTATGACTGCAATGTGAGTTTGACAGGCTGTGTGTTTTGGATGTAGTAGGAGTATATCGTTAGCTTTACAGACTTGCATTAACATGTACCTCACTCATTTGTATTTAAACGAGGGTCTAAAAGCTGATTGAAAAATAGTGCTTACAGTGCCACTGCATTGTACATGCATTTTTGTGTTTCAAGAACATACCCAACAGACCAGAATTTCCCTTTAATGCTTGATGATTTATGCTGCATGCTTTCTGACCTTGCTTTGCCCATAAGCTGTGTAAATATCAGCTATAAATGGTGCATTTTTACAGAATCGATCTCTTTTCTATCTCATGTAGAAATCTTGACTGAAATTCTTAAGTTTCCTTAAAAAGTACTATTTTTTCCTTTTTAGGATTCTTAAGGACTTTAATGCCTGCAAGTTCCATGGCTGTCACTGTCGGCGTGAGCCAAAATCGTCACCCTATAGCACCAACCTATATACACACAACTGGACGGTCACCTACGCTCCTGATCCACAGAATGTGTACTGGTAAGAGATTCTGTTCAGAGCAGTCCGACTCTCCTCCATCATTCCTGCAGAGACAGTAAATACAGCTGCTGCCTTTTCTTGACAAATGAGGTAATATTAGTTATAGTAATACTGTAGGTTTGGTAGTAATTTTGTCTTTTCTCCTGCAGGGAACACTTGTCAATAGGCGGCGCATCCTGGTGGCTCCGCTGCTTGGTTATCAACTGCTTCCTCTTCATCCTGCTCTTCTTTCTCACCACTCCTGCCATTATCATATCCACTATGGACAAATTCAATGTTACAAAACCTGTGGAGTACCTGAATGTAAGTAACTAGTGCATGAAACACATGTGCGTCTGCCCTCACTCTGTACACGCATGATGTTTTATGCAACATCGACATGGCAGATTTGTTAATTAGAATTTAGATTTTATAATAATAAACCGATTGGATTTTAATTTGTCACCCCTATCACATGTCCTTCCCTTCACTTTGTTTTACCTTGGTGTGGATTTCCAGAATCCCATAATCACCCAGTTCTTCCCCACTCTGCTCTTGTGGTGCTTCTCGGCCCTGCTGCCCACCATCGTGTACTACTCGGCTTTCTTTGAGGCCCACTGGACACGGTACACACTCACTTCTCTGCTTTCTTTCTTTTATACACATCGGCTAGCACTGTATTAGAACAGCACATTATGGGTTAAGAGGTTAAGAGTTCTATGCATTTTATTCAAGTAATATAGGAGATTGTTATTCTAGCAATTTTGTTACATATTTTGTCCAGTTTTATAAAATTTTAAATTGTAAAGCTGCTAGTTAAGCTGTGCAACGCTCCATGTTATTTGAACACACCACCAATCTTCTTTGTCATGCTGGTGTTTTTGGAACTTTTTCCTTACAGTTCTGGGGAGAACAGGACCACTATGCACAAGTGCTACACTTTCCTCATCTTTATGGTCCTTCTGCTGCCATCTCTGGGCCTCAGCAGGTTAGACCTGGAATACATTAAATTGTTCAATGAGTGGCGGAAGATACAATGTTGTAGTCTCACTATAAAGTTTAATTGTTGTATTATTGTGAAACAGTGTGTGTGTATAAATTTGGGTATAAAACATTCCTGTAAATCACTTCTTCCTTATTGCAAACACTTGGTTTGGCTTATCTTTGGTATGTAAACTATTTTAACAGTACGAGTGAATATGCTGTGACTTTAGTAACATGCTCTGTCTTCATTCTTTTCCTAACGTAGTTTGGATGTGTTTTTTCGCTGGGTTTTTGACAAGACGTTCCTGGATAAGGCTACAGTGAGATTCGAGTAAGTTAATGCATGAGCAGGTTATTCCACCATCAGTTTAATTTAATTTTGCACTCAGCTTGGGCTATATTATATTTTCAGCAGTGCCATTTGTCATTTCAACATTTACATGTTAACAGTTCTAAAAAGGGTATAATTTTTTCTGTGATTTCTTATAGACTTTTACTAAAATATCTGTGTCTTTCTTCAGATGCGTATTTCTTCCAGACAATGGGGCATTCTTTGTGAATTATGTCATTGCCTCGGCCTTCATTGGTAATGCCATGGACCTGTTGCGCATTCCGGGTCTGCTCATGTACATGATTCGTTTGTGCCTGGCGCGTTCTGCAGCCGAGAGACGCAATGTTAAGAAGGTGATGAATTTCCTCAGACACTCTATATCGCCATATACTTTTGCATATTGCCACATTATCTAATAATGTAGACATGTATGCAGTGTTCAAAAGTATGTAGACACCTGACAATCACACTTATATTTGCTTACCATTCAAAACCCACAGAAATTAATATGGAGTTAGCCCTGCATTTACACACACAAAAAAAAAGCATTTGTGATATCTTTAACTAATGTTTGAAAAGAAGGTCTCCCTCACAGTTGACATTCCAAATCATCACAAAGATCCTGTCCAAATTCTGGATTCTGTGCACGCTACTTAAGGTCCCAGACACCAAACATTATGGAATTTACTTTGTTAACAGTGGCAGATATAGGCAGGCAGAAACTTCTGGCATTCTGTGAGCATGCCATGTCGTTAAGTGTTTCAGTACAAATGCATGGCTATGTGCTTTATGTAATGCATCTGTTAACATTGGGTTTAGCTAAAACACCAGAACATAATAATTATAAGGTTATGTTCACATACTTTTGGACATACAGTGTATTCTAATTAGTGTAAATACGTGAAACCCTACTGATTGCACAGACAGGATAAATGGAATGAAACAGTGTAGAAAATTGTCCTTTTTCATATTTAATTTTAACAAGCTGCCTTTTTTTCTTTTCTTTTTAATATTCATTATAGTTACACATACTTACATACTTGCACATACAGCTGGTTGTGATGTTTTTTAAGATAAATATAACAATATAAATGTAATGAATCATGTAGCTAAATTAATGTGAGGTTTGCTACGCAGCATCAAGCATACGAGTTTCAGTTCGGGGCCGCATATGCCTGGTTGATGAACGTCTTCACTGTTGTCATGACCTACAGCATCACCTGTCCGATCATCGTTCCTTTCGGTAAGCTTCTCAAACCTAGTCAACTCTTGAAAATTTGTGTTGGGGAATGTATGACTTCTCAGATGACATGTTGTTAACCCTGAAAACTTTACTTTAAATATTAGCTACTTTAAAACTACTGTATATCTAAACATTATTTGCCGCATTTTAGTAAAATCCTGGCTCGACTGTATAACATTACTCTGACAAATCTTCAAGTAAAGCAGCAGTTTAACGTAAGATCATTTTGTAATCCTTCTCTACACAGTCTAAGGGCTGCAACATGTTCTTCGTTAAACAAACATTCGTAATGACTACTACTGAGGATGTATTTATCTGTTGGCATTGTCTTAATGGCTTAAGCATTACACAAGTGATATGAAAAAAAAATTACATATCGTGGTTAAAGCGGCTAAATCCCTATGTTTCAGCCTTCCTCATTTGGTAGCTGTCATGGGGTTGGGGGGGACTAAATATTATGAGCCATGTCATCTTAGACGCCTGAAACTGTTCTGTGATGGCAGTTACACAGGCATGTTGCTTATTCCAAGAATTGATGACACATGACAAACGAACCTGAAAAACATGTCAAGTCTGACCTGACAATTCTGACTTTTACATTGAGATAACATCTTACAGGGTGACTGACAGCAGACTCATGCTAAGGCTGACAAAACGGCACAAAATGCACACTTCAAGAAGTGCCTTAAAATCACGTAAACCTTTTAAATTACTCTTTCTGTCCTCTCTTTAGGTTTAATGTACATGTTATTAAAGCACCTAGTGGACAGATACAACATGTACTACGCCTACCTTCCATCTAAACTGGATAAGAAGATCCACTCTGGAGCTGTGAACCAGGTGGTGGCTGCACCCATCCTGTGCCTCTTCTGGTTGCTCTTCTTCTCCACTGTACGCACAGGTGAGCATCCTTCTTGGCTGGACGTCTTCTTCATTTAGTGTGAATATATCATTACACATTGTAGTACACCCATGTACATTCATAAATAATTAAGGCAGATAGCAATGATTAATTTCCAATAACAAAAGTATTGTGTATATTCTGCACTACTTAGAATTTTCTGTAATGCACAGCTTTAAGGTAATAGCAGCAAAATAACCAACCTCCCTTCCAGCATGCCATCTTGTTTAGCTCATGCTTGGCACAAAACCAGCACTCCAGTATTCAGTACTCCCAGCCTTAAACCAAGCTCATCTGACATGAAGACTGTTAAATGGCTGAAATGTGCTGTTATGTAGCTGCCATTTGTGAACAATTTGCAAAATTCAGTCATATATCGGCTTGGAACATTACTTAATTTATTAATTAGAATAGAATAAATTAAGACATTTCTTTCCCCTAACAAAATTTTCAATTATCTTTTTTGCTCTTCCTAGGGTTCCTTGCTGCCACCTCCATGTTCACATTTGTGGTTCTGATCATCACCATCATAGTTTGCGTCTCTCACGTTGTGTTCGGTCATTTTAAGTACCTAAGCGCACACAATTACAAGGCAAGTCTATAATCCATGTCCAAGAAAGTGGTACATACTGTACTGTACTTCCGTGTGAACATGTGCTTCATGTAATCTTTACAGATTGACTCCCAGGAAGTGGATGGAGTAGAGAACGGACAGCCGCCTGGTACCTCCCCGCCCGCCAAATCTGCGGTGAGATTGAATAGTTATAGCGTATTGTCTGTCATTTCTAGTAACTCCAACACATCATCACATAAATTCACATAATTGCTATGAGTATCCATTTTCACATTTTAATATTCTTACATAAACATGAAATAACTATTTTTGACTCTGGTGAAATTCATTCCATTCTTTTCAGTTGTAGAATTTTTATAGTGTTAATTAGGCTTGGGATTGATGCCTTATCAATCATTATTAATTATTTTTTATTGGTATTATCAAGATTTAGCACCTAGTTCCTTGCAGCGCATATGTAAATATATAGCGTAGGTAGACATTTATGCTATTATTCTGTGTTGCCTTGTTAGTGGAAATTTACATAAGTTGTGATATTATTTAACAAGCCAATTTACCATGTTTAGAAAACATGGCTATCTGTATAAAATCATGTCTTTTGTTTACACTGTTCACCACCCTTTTGCACCTCTCCCATTAGAATGACTATTGGTACTTACTTCTTACTTCTTACTTCTTCACTTCTTATAGTGAAGACCAAGATCAGGAAAATTCTGGGCTAAAATTGCAGCACATCAGCAATAGAAGGCAGTAGGAATTAGCTTATCTTTACCATATTCAGTGTGAGTGGCATGGAACATGATAGTTGAGAAGCTACACCTGGGTGACTCCTAAGTTGAAATTACCAGCTGTAGGTAGGGAATTGCAAGTTGCCTCAAATGCAACATTAAAATCACACAGACCAGTCGTATTAAGATCTTGTAGTAGGAGCCATATTACTTATTTGTGGATGAGATAAGAAGGTCCGGCCTATCTCGCCTATACCTACAGATCTGTTGTAACTCATTCTTGTGGTCTGTCAGAGCTGTTACCCCAGGCGGCATTATATGGTGTTCAAATAAACTATAGTGTAAAACAGCCTGAGCATAATGCTCATCCACCTGTATGTGATCTTGTTTATCCAGCAATTATTTTGACATAATATAAATCATGATACAAATCAAGTGTTGTTGAAAAGTAAAAGTATGCAAAAGTATAGCACACATTGTGTCATGTTGCCAAACCCTAACCCATGCATGCTTTACTGATGAACAAACACTTGAGCTTTTTATGAAGGTAGCAAAATCTGGATGTTGGTAAGGATCAAAAAAAAAAAAAAAGACATTTTCTCAACCATCTACTGATTGATATCCTCATTTTTCTCCTGTCCCTTAGCAGAAGTACATCGCACAGGTACTGCAGGAGCAGGGGACAGACGAAACAGGCTCTGGGAGTGGTGAGGAATACGGCCAGAGTTCCTTGCAGGATGATGAGCTCATCGCACCGGGCTCTGTTGTCAGCGAGGGGGATTTCCAGTCAGGAGAGGACAGGCTAATCGACAACGAGGTGCATCAGTGAAGCACACTACTTTCAGTAACTAGAGCTAAACAGACTATTAGTAGAACAAATGCAAACACACTGTACTGAGATCGGATAAAGCTGTGCTCCAGGACCCTCGTGCAGCCCGGACCAGGGTGTCGCACCTGTATACGTTTCGTCCTTTGGGCTTGGGGAGCAGCTCGCAAACACTAACAAGGCTCGACCATTTCCGTTCATACTTGACATGGAAAAAGCCAACTGTGCTACTACATACTAAACTTCAAACTAATCGAGTTCACCAAGGCTGCTTCTTGACTGCTTCTCCACATCATGTACGACTGGCTCTCGATCACCTGCGCCACCATTGGAAGGAGGGCTCTCTCATGGTTGCACATTGAATGTGATGGTTTTGTTTTTGCTTTGGAAGAAATCCTTTTAATCACGGTATTTATGCATTATGCACCTATTTTGTGTTACAACTCGGACATCTTTAATCAGTAGGTTCACGGGTTCAGATATGTTAACTATTCTTTAAAGGTGAGTATTTATCTGGACACACTCCATCTAGCTATCATTGAAAGTGCAGGGTTTTCTTTTTTGCTCCATTAAATTTTTTTTTTTAAAGTGCACGTGTCAGTTTTGCAGTAATGAGCCAAACTGTTAATGTTACGAAATGTTCTTTGTGTCTTCAGCTGTAACTCAACAATTAAAAAGAAAAACAATGGGCGAGCACCAAGTGCTTTATGTTCATGCAGTGTTTTATAGCTGATCTGAACACAGAGCCAACTTTTTTCCAACTCGTTGAATTGTTTTAGCAGTACGTGTATAAGTGCCGCCGCGGTCTGTCTGTGGCAGTCTGTCCAACAACTGGATAGACTCCAGGGTATTATTTATCGTCAGGTTTAGGTTGTAGAGACGCTGTCATTCATAATAGGATTCACTGACTAGTTTCTTAAACAGACTGCGGGTTATAACACTGATTTAGTTGCCTTTACTAACAGATTGTAAAGTGATCTTGTAAACTCCTGATTTTTAGGTTCTCAAAGACAGTGTTTAATGCGGTTGTCACTTCCTTGCACGTTTTAGCATGAGAGTTGTTTATTGTAATTTTTTTTAACAACTGTGTTAAATTCTAAACAATATAGCAAATAATGTAGTCGATCACTGAATGCAGCGTTTTATGTTCTGAGACACAAAATGCAAACTAAAATGAATGAGCTAAATTTTAAATGCCCATAGTCTGATCCTGTCTCTGTCTTTGTGGATTTCTGTGCACCGCAACCCGACTTATTGACGGATCTGCTACATGATAGTAAGAGCAATAAAGAGAAAGCGAGTGAGAGTATACGTCTGTTAAAGTCATATACCATATCAACATGTCCTGGTTGGTACTGAAAATTTACTGCTGAATCATTGTCCATATATTTGAATTGTTTACATGAATTTACTGTCCGATGTTTTGCCTGCCATATTCTGTACACCATATCAACCTATGGTGAGTAATTTGTGAGCCTATGACTGCACATGAGGAGAAATAATGCATATTTTTCTGCACTGACACTTGAAGAATGATGTAAACCCTATAATCACTAATTCTAATATATTAGGTAAATTAAATCTAATTTATGAATGGCAGTGATGCTCATACTCATGTTCCAATGGCAATGATGCTGCTTCTCGTGTTACTGTAAACATGAATCATGGTGGCGATAAACACTCATGATGATGCAGCATTTCCATTACTGGATATATACACACTTTTAGTCCTTGATTTAAGGGAATCCCGTTGTTTATCCGATTCATTTGCCATTGTACCTCTGCGGGTGTTGGATCCAGCAGATGAAATATGACCATGAGGTTGCACTTTACGCCCACATTTCTATGTTTCCGTTCATTTCTGGTATTTTATTTATTTTATTTGCTATAGTTTCTCAGTGGAAATGGAGACCACTGTTTGACTAAGTGGAGCTGTTGGAACTACTTTTTCATTTTTGTAAATAGACTGTCGTTGCACTGCTTTTATGAACATTAAAACTGTGGCATTTAAGGATGTGTACAGTTTATCAGGATTTTTTTTTCTTCCCCTCCCTCAAAAACACTAAGGATCCCTTTTATTATATTGTGACAGCTGTGGAATGCACATATTGCTAATCTGTTCTCAACGTTTTCTATTGTAGCTTCCTTTGTTCCTCAGAACTTCTTTTTTATAATGTACACATCAGAGCCTTCCATGTCTTCAAACAATAAATTCAACCTTTACTGCTAAAACGTCTTGGTTTTTATTAATTTATCATAAGGAATCATTTTAACAGGAAGTGGAGGAACTTTAATGAGACCTAGAGAGAACACACAACCAAGAACTCCATTATGCTGCATGCACAATACCACTCTACCACTACAACTCCATCATAGAACAGACATTAACAACAGATGTTCATAAATTCAATTATTTATTTTTATGTCAGGGTAAAAGAGAATTCAGAGCCAGTCCTGGCAAAGTAATTCACATAGGTGTGGGCAGCGTGTCCACTGTGTACCCCGCCTAAATCTCCTGGGATAGGCTCCAGGCCCCCCGCAACCCTGTATACAGGATTAAGCGGTATAGACGATGAGTGAGTGAGTAAATTGTTCTTTTGTTTTCATATGCAGAAGGGCATTCAAGTCAACCCGGGACTTGTGATGAAATTTCTCATGAATGAAATCACACATTTAAAATGAAACCAGATTGAATTCACAGCCACCACCTCCGATCTGAAGATAGGACGTGTAAATATTAGATCTCTCATTTCTAAAGCGCTTATTGTAATAAAACAACCACTGATCAGTAGTTTGAAATACTATGTTTAACAAAATGTGGATTTAACCGAATGGGCATATAGCATTAAATGAAGCCAGTCTTCCTGGATACAGCTGTGTGCATCAGCCTTGGGCCAACTGGTAGAGGAGGAGGAACATGACAAACATTGCCACAAATAAGAAGTCTCCCCAGTCAATTCCCACAATTTTTATTTACAGACACCCAGGGCTGTACTCTGAATTTCCTTCTGAATTTACACATTTCCTTTTAAACATTGATGCTTTCCATAGACAAAGCATCAATTCCTGGAGACTTTAAAAAAATTTTAGAATCAAGAGCCAAAACAGCATTTATGTCCATTCTGGACTCACTAGATGTACATCAATGCATAGCAGGGCCCACTCGTGAAGATCACACTCTAGATTTAATACTAACCTTCAGATTAAATATAGAAAATATAAGGATGTTTTCCCAAACAGATAATATCAGCAAAAACTGAATGACTTGAAACCTGTTATTAAGAAATCTGACATTGATCCATATCAGCTGTCCAACTATAGGCCAATATCAAATGTCCCCTTTGCCTAAAAGATTCTAGAATCTAGAATGAAAACACTGATCATAATATTCTGCTTAATTGATTAGAAAATGTTGTAGGAGGTAAGGGAACGGATTTCTCCTGGCCAGGTCTTATTTGACAGCTCGTTATCAATTTGTCGATTTAAACGTATTGAAATTGAAATCTGGTGCACCACAGGGTTCTTTTTTAGCCCTACTGCCATTTTCTCTCTATATGCTTCCTCTTGGTAACATAATTCATAAACATGGTATTAATTTCCACTGTTATGCTGACAGTTATATGTCTCAGCAAAGTCAGATGACTGACACCGGCTTAAAAAAGTTAAAGAATGTGTGAAGGATATTAGACACTGGACGCTAATTAACTTCATTCTGCTTAAATCTGACAGAAGTACTGGTACTAGGATCACATGCAGCTAGAAGTAAGTAACTCTGGATGGCCTTTCTGTTTCTTGTGCAGCAGTAAAAGACCTTGGTGTGATTATAGACTATTTGAAGCACCTGTAGATAATATTACCAAGGTAGCATTCTTTCATCTCAGAAATATTGCCAAGATAACAAATATAATACAGAAAAACTTGGTTCTGGCTTTTGTCACCTCTAGGTTGGATTAGTGTAATGGCTTGCTGTCTGGATGTTTAACTATGTTCATAAGCAAGCTCCAGTTCATCCAGAAAGCAGCAGCAAGAGTCCTCACTAGAACCAGAAAATATGAGCACATCATCCCTATCTTATCCATACTGCATTGGCTCCCGTAAAATTATGCATTGATTTTAAAATACTACTATTGATCTTTAACGCACTAAATGGTTTTGCACCATTTTATCTGCCTGAACTGCTAGTGTTTTATGAATGTGCTGGGGCCCTAATTATCATTATTATTATTATGGTGGCTCAGTGGTAGGTGTTTTGCCTGCCATGCGAAAGGCCCGGGTTCAATTCCCAGCCAGTTCTCAAACCCCGGCCACTGAATGCAGTACCGGTCCCAAGCCCGGGTAAATGCGAGGGTTGTATCAGGAAGGCCATCCGGTGTAAACCCTGTGCCAAGCTTGTATGTGCGGACCAAGTGTCCGCTGTGGCGTCCCCTTGCCGGGAGCAGCCGAAAGACCAACAAAAACATTACTATTGATAACATTTTTGGGTGGCATATTAGTGTAGTAGTGTTCTCCTTTTGCTTGGTGGGTTTCCTCCAGGTACACCGGTTTGCTCCCACAATCCAATGACATCCAGATTAGGCTAACTGGCATTCCTGTGTGTGACCTGAAATAGACTGGCACCTCGTCTAGGGTGTACCCGCCTCCTGCCCAAAGTCTCCTTGGACAGACACCCCCCCCCCCCCCCAACCTTGTATACAAGATAAAGCGGGGTAGGTGATAAGTGAGTGATGAACAAATGGTAATCATGTATACAGGATAATCTATATAATGTATACTGGACTGGTAATAATAATAATAATACTTATTATTATTATTATTATTATTATTATTATTATTATTATTAACAGTCCAGTTGGTACTCCGCCTTGTGCCCATGAATGAATGAATGAATGAATAAATGACATTTGGTTTTTCACTCGTTGCGGGATCTCGTGCTTCAGTCTTGTGATTTCCACGCAGATCTCCTGCGTCATCGGTGTAGTTCCTATATTTATCCACTAGATGGCGGTGTTTCATCGTTGATATGAAGAACCTAAAAGTGGATAAAAGTCCAGAACTGCGACGTGGAAACATCCCCAGGGCCGCTTGGTTTCGCTCTCCGGGCTTCTTTTTAAACCATGTGTGTGGACAGTAAGATATAATCCAGTAAAGTGCAGGAGGAAGAAGAGCTGGACGCGATGGACGGAGCTCTGGCTGTTATTCTAATCTCTGTGGCGATGTTTGTGGGATGTTTTCTGCTCGGACTCATTCCTTTACTGGTGAACTTTTCCCAGGTAAGAACAAACCTGCTGTATTTCATATTTCTGTTAAAAACTACAGCAGTACGCCGAGGAAATGCGCGCGCGCGCGTGTGACTGAGTACAGGACACTGTAATACTAATCTGATTTTTGTAGTGTGCATTTCTTAACATATAACTCATCAACATTAAATCATGTTAACAATATCGATCATCAAAAACATAATACTGCACTCTGCAAGTGTCTCTGCGCCAAGGACGTTGAACTTTCAGCAGGTTCTACAAGTCTGACATGTTAATAACTACGACTACAAGAATAACAATCCATTTGAACTGAATATAAATGTAAAGTTGCGCTTCACATATATAATTATTTTTTTTAATTCAACTGTTTTTAGACCACCGGTGCAGTAAACAAGCTTTTAACAGTTTAATCACTTTATCCACACCCTTACAGCAGAAACAGCAGTTTATTACCGTGCTGGGGGCGGGGCTTCTGTGTGGCACCGCCCTCGCGATTATTATTCCTGAGGGGGTGGAGCTACTGGAGGGGTCGTCCAGAGGTGAGTAACCTCCCCTTCTAACTAATCCACTAATCCGGATTTAAACTCAGCTGATACTTTATATTAAAAAGAAATCTAAGACAATCGTATAAACTAAATCTGTGCAGGTGGGGAATCACCAGTCACCTCCCGATATAATATTATGACCATACCTCTGTCTCAAAATGATTTTGCAATTCTAGAAGTGTCAGGATTTTATAAATATCCTGATTCGATATTACAATAATTTTACATAATTTTCCCCGATTTTGGTGCAATTTTACACCTTATAACATTTGTTCTTTCACTTAAAAATCAGAAAATCGTTAGAAGTACGTTAGAACATTTTTGCTGAGCAGTACGTGTTTCTGTTGTGACAGACTTATTCACTTGTTCAAACTTGTTACAAATAATCCATTCCTACCACACCGGATGAAATTCTCCAAAGTCTCAAAATGCAGTGAGCATGTGAGTTGAGTGGCTGCGAGCACAGCTAACGCGGGCACTTGGGGTTTCGAATGCACGCGATTTTCAGCTAATTAGTGCTTGAGGTGGGTTGAGACTTGTGTAAGCTTGTGTAATGAGTGGATTTGTGACTAATTCTGATCACTGCCAGATTGACCAGTTCATCTCTATTACAATGTAAACATAAAAATAAGTTTTTAATCGGTTTGGGGTCATTAATTAATCTATTTTCAAGAATGAATTGATTTGTCCCCCATATCAACTGATCAGTGTTAGTGTTCTGTTGAGTCCTTAGCCATGTATGCTTGTGTATCAAAACTATTCTCATCCCAAGTGCAAACTGATGTGCAATATGGTCCTGTAAGTCCTTGTTCCGACTGCCAGCCTAAGTCAGATTTTTGGCATATCCAGATTGGAATCGGATTGGAATCAGATTGCTTTTGTGTAGTCTGAACAGTACAGTAAAAAACATTGAATCTTATTTTTGCAAATCAGAGTTGGATAGAAATCAAACCGTTCTTTACATAATTCACTGTGTGGAAGTTAAAATCCACACAACCACGTGGAATGGACATGGATCCAGATGAAAAACGAGCAGAAAGACAGTGGAAGCAATGTGACCCGCAGGGAGAGGTGTACTATTTCCATTTTTAATTGTCTTCTCGTTACCTGTATGTTGTTATAAGTTGCCAGCATTTTACATCAACTTACATACTGTACGACGCAGCAACCAATGCAGATACTGTAGGTCGACAGTGTGTAAGATTTGTGATTCCAGTCTGAACGGAGCCAAATCCAATTTGATAACTTTTATATGACAGTATGTAAAGTCAGTCCAAAAGGTCAGATTTGTAAAACGAAACATATTTCCTGCAGTATGAACAAGGCCTAAGTGGTGTTAATGGTGCCTTTCTAATACTACTATTGTTTGTATTCGTCCAATACTAACTAATTTATTGTACTTGTAAACATGTAAAGATGCACTAATACCAGCATCTAAGTACTATATACTATATGCATAGGCCCAGCCTAGTGTACCTTGCAAACTGCTATGGACTGTGAAAAAGCATCTTCCTGATACCTGAAACATTGCGTTTTTAAACAGCATCTTGAATAGCACAAGTTGACCTAAATTGTGCATGCACAAAGGTACGTTCATTCATTCCTACATGTATTTTATCAATATAAATACATTTTGTTTGTACATTGATCAGATCTCACTCTTTCAGTGAACTCTTTTTACATCTCATACATTGGTGGACTTAAAACCTCTCAGAAAACATTGTGTCTGGACAGAATTTAATGAAACTTTGCATTGGGTATTTGCCTGAAGTTAATACTGCGCCATAAATGAAATAAGCAATTATGTACCACATTATAAACCGCGGGTTTTGACAGCATACTGGTCATGTGTCAAACTGTGGGCGTGTCTTAAATCAACTGCAGGACAGAATTTAAACTTTACAGTACTTGAATTTCTGTCTGAGATTTAACCTGCACCATAAGTGAAAAGTAAAAGCGATGTTCTAAACAGTTAAACTGAATATTTTTCCTGGGATTAGTTAATATTTTCACTGCTGAAATAACAGCGCTGAAGTGAATGCACTGGAGTCGTTTCAAGCCAAAACTTAATATTTATTTGATTTACTTTTTCAATTTCTCATCCGTGTTTAACTCTCTGATTAACGAACAGGGAGTGTGTTTAGCTGATGTCGAAGGAAGTACAACATTATAGTAAACAAGGCAAGGTACAACCTTACAAAATTTAATTTCTTTGTGCTAATAGAAATAATTAGAATAGAATAAAAGTCTACCATACAGAAAGACAGACATGTACATGGACTTCAGCCTGAAATAGTAATATCACTGATTACATTAGCTTTAATCTTTTAACTGTTTCTCTTGTAACGTTGGGTGCTAATGCTACTTGCCAAAGAAAATATTCCATGATGCTTCTGATTGATTTATGCTAAGCAGGTTACTCAGTTTAATATCCGCATGAATGCAACCATTGTTGTCTATGCTGTCTCAGTAAATACTACTTTTTTATTTAAAGATAGATGATTGTGGGCAGAGGTGTGCAGACATGCATCGTCATGTAAGATCACAACACTCTTGGATAGCAGTTCTCTGCCTTTAATCCGAAGATTAGGCTTCAGCTCTTCAATAAGCATCTCACAGTAGCACTGTTGATTGTGGAACTGATAAAACTGTAAGCAACGAATGGTTCTTAAACTTTCTCTGTTTCTGTTCCATACATAGGCTTGTAGTGATGAATCCATATCTCACCAGTAATTATTCTCTTTAAGAAACGTTCACCTTCCTTGTAGTATTGGTCCAGATTTTTGCAGATATGTTTGCAGATATCCAAGCGCTTCTGTTTACGCTTTTCTGTGAGCTGTTTTAGCACCAGGTACAGCCTCAGACCACAAGAAAAAAAATCACTGCACGCTGCTCTTCTTTCGTGTATATCCTAAGTGGGACATCCATTTTTGCTCGCACCACATTTACAAATGAACTGATGTGACGCGTTCACACCTGCACAGCACTGACTGGGAGAGAGTAGCCTTGAGTGGAAAGCGCTGATAAGGCAGTACCACCAAAAGAAGTTTTGATATAACCTGAGTGCGAATCATTTTTGACTGCATCTAGAGCCACATGCTGCTCCAATTGTGAATCGTTGATAGTTTATTTATTTTATTTTTACTATTTCATCCTGCAGAATCATTTTGCTCAGTTGCATCCGCTGGACTGAACACCTCCGATTCGGATTCTACTGCCAAGCCTTCCACAGAGAAAGGATTGCGTCCACATGTCTTTATTGGAGCGTCACTGGTCCTGGGGTTCATACTGATGTTTGTGGTTGATCAGATCGCTGATTACTGCTCTACACATGGTAAATAGTGTGTGTGTGTGTGTGTGTGTGTGTGTGTGTGTGTGTGTGGTATTTGCATGTTTTTACATATTTGCATGTTTTTGGTGGGTTTCCTCCAGGTACTCCAGTTTTCTCCCACTGTCCAACGACATACAGGGTAGTAGTTGCCATTTCCAAATTGAGTGTGTGCCCTGCAATAGATTGGCACTCTTTCCAGGGTGTACTCTGCCTCATGGAGTATAATATACTTACTTTTATGTCTGTCTTCCTTTTAGTCTCCCGTGTGCGCGAATACAATGGCAGCACTACAGCGACTTTGGGTCTTCTCATTCACGCAGCAGGTACGGTCAACAAATATTTCATTTCTTTTCAGGCATGACTGAAAAAAAAAAATGTGATTCCCTGATAAATAAAGCAATTTTAATGGGAACAGTCGGTTGAGTTTCCAGCCCGGAACAACTCTGGGTGTGTCTCTGTGCCCCAGAAATAAAGATCCAGAGCACGGGACATAAGAAATCTTAAGAAATCTGACACTTTGTACATGAAATGTTTGTATGTTTTTTTTTTGTTTTTTTTTTAATAATAATCTTTTCCTTATTATGCACTGATGTATGAATCTGGGTTAGAGAGAAATACACCCAAGTCTTACATACCAGGCAGAGCATAATGTAAATACAAATATAAAATATAGTTGCAAGCAACGACAGGCCCAGGCACCCTGCGCTATCGCCACCCCGGCACACCGCACAACCTTCGTGTTATTCAAGTGTGTCAAGACCTCGAAAAACCCATCGCCACCCAGGACTAAAGTCAGTTTGGGCCCTAAATATTTGTTGAGTGCGTTAGTGTGAGGGTTAGTGTGTGTGAGGGTTAGTGTGTGTGAGGGTTAGTGTGTGTGAGGGTTAGTGTGTGTGAGAGTGAGGGAGAGAGGTGTGTGACGTGTCAGTATGTGTGTGACGAGTAAATGTGCTGATGTGAGTCTGTGTGTTAACATACGTGATGTGATGTAACATACGTGATGTGTGTGTGAGACATGTGATTTGTTAGTGCGTCTTGAGAGAGGTGTGTGTGTGTTAACATTTGTAGTGTGTATGTGTGTGCATGTGTGTGTGTTAGCGTGTGTGTGTGTGTGTGTGTGTGTGTGAGAGAGTGTTAACATTTGTGATGTGTACATGTGTTCAATAGGCCGCAGATACTGGAAGAAGAGCATCACACTATAATGATGTCACTTAATGTGATGTCACTGAACGTGATGTCACTGAACGTGTCACTCAATATAATGCCAGACAGAAAGTTATTAATAATTTTTAGGCGTAATTTAAGACATTATCACGGCTGACCCGTTTGAGATATCAAAAATCCCTCCACAATTTTGCGTCCTTAGTGTCTTTAGATCACGTCTGCCAGGTTTGGTGACGATCGTATAAATTCCCTAGGAGGAGTATATCAAAATCCATCGGGTGCGTTTTTGCAAACGACCCAAAATAACCGCCCTCCTGTTGATTTGAGCCCAGGACATGCAGTGCGAACGTTGTTCGGCTCAATGAGCTCTAAATGTGTACCGAGTTTCGTGTGCCTACGTGAACGTGTGTATGAGCTATCCAACTAAATCTCGTGTGGGGGCCCCGCACTACGTGATTCTCAGGCATCCTGATGGAAGCAGATTCCAACCTGTCTGCCAATTTTCATGAGTTTTTGAGCATGTTAAGACCTCCGAAAAGTCCAAAAGGGTAGAAAAAAAAATCCATAGGAAAACAAGTGTCCTGCGCACACTATAGTGCTTGGGCCCTAATGATAAAAGACGTACCTGTCTGTGGGAACTGTACACACAATCATTCATGAACATCACTTGCACTTAACTGCAAGTCATTGCCACATCCCCCATACAGTCCTGACCTCTCTCCAAGCCATTTCCACATGTTTGGGTCAGTAAAGGAGTTCCTTGGAGGCCGGTGTTTTAGATGTGAAGCAGGGAGTCCAATCAAGGGTCTGGCCTACTACTACTTTTTTCTCTCATAACTGTGTTCATTTATTCTGTAACTGTATAGATCTGTTATTCTTATAAGTCCCGGTTCAGCTTGAACACGCCTCATATATACAAATTATGTATTAAATTATGTAAATTTATGTAGCTTTTATATGTTTATGTGATTATGTGTTAATCACGTGGCTGTCGTACAACACACGCAACGCACAGGTGAAGTGCTTCACAAATAATTCTCCAATGAAACCTCAGAATGCAGAATGTGATTTCAGTGACTTTCAGTGTGGTACGAGTTTAAACAGAATGATGTGAAAGGCATCCAGTGAGCAGCAGTTCTGTGGATTGAAACACCAGACTGGTTCAAGTTGCTAACTCAGAAAAACACTCTTTACAAGCCTATCACTTTTTCTCTCATTCTGTTTGACATCAACATTAATTGAAGCTCTTGAGCTGCAGCTGCATGCGTTTATGCTTTGCTTTGCTGTCACATGATTAGTTGAAGGGCTAAGGCAATCTGTCTTTCACTAGCCACAGTGGAGTTTAGTGCATCCTATGTCTATCAGTGGTCCTTGAGATGGTTCTCCAATTTAATTGGAGTCCATCTGTGCCTAATTGAGTTCATTGGACATGCTCAGGAAAGTCACAAACCTGGCTTTTAAAGGTCTCACAGGAGATGTGCATGTCAGAGTGAAAACAAGACCATGAGGTTGAGAGAATTATCTGTAGACCCACGAGACAGGATTATGTCAAGGCACAAATCTGGCAAAGGATATAAGAAATTTTCTGCAGCATTGAAAACACCCAAGAGCATCATTCTCAAAGGGAAGAGATTTGGAACAGCCAACAGTCTATACAGATTTGGCCACCCAGCCAACCTGCGTCAATTTGGGATGAAGGGCCTAAGTCAGAGTAAACAAGAACCAAAGGGTCACAAATTTTTTTGTTGTTGAGATTCTGAGTTCCCTTGTGGACATGAGCAAGAGAGCCGTATAGAATGACACCCATCACTGCAGCACTCCACCAGTCAAACCTGTATGGTTCAGTGGCCAGACAGAAACCCTTACTTATTAAAAGGCACATTGCAGCTAGCTGAGTTTGCCAAAAAGCACCTGAAGGAACCTCAGACTATGAGAAACAAAAACCTATGGTCTGATGATCAGTATTGAGGGACGTTACTTTTTAAAGTAACTAATTACATTACAAAATTACTGTCTTCAAAAAGTAATCCTTTACATTACTGCATTACTTTCTGATAAAAGTAACTAGTTAGAGTACTGTTCCATTGCAGAAAATGAAAATTCCTTTGTGCTTCCATAATCTGTTAACTACTAATACCCCTATTTCACCTACACGTTTTTTGGCGCAGTGGCCGTAAGTACGTTAAAACTTGCGTGATTCACCGCGAGTTTCGGCGCAGTGATTTTAGGTTTCCATCTTTCCATGCGTCGGTCCTCGCATAGTCAAACCGCATAGGTGAAACAGGGGTATAACAGCAGGAATAACAGAGGGGGGCGGGTTATCGGGGGCAGGGCTTGAAGGACAACTTACATTCTCTCAATTACACACACACTAATGGATTGGGAATGACTGCTGTCTGGCTCACGGATTACATAAATTGTTTGAATAACGGATTACATTTTTGAAAAAGTAACTAAGTAATTGAGTACTTGAATGGCAGACCTAACGCGTTAGATTACTCGTTACATCAAAAAAGTAATCTGAGTACTCTAACACGTTACTTTGTAATGTGTTACAGCCAGCACTGCTGATGACACAAAGATTTAAATATTTTTCAAGAAATCGAGCACTTATTACCTTATTAAAACCATCACTACAGTCACATGGTGGTGGCAGCATCATGCTGTGGGGATGTTTTTTTTTGCAACCGGGACTGGAAGACTAGTCATTATAGAGGAAAAATTTATGTAGATTAAATAGAGAGCTATCCTGACTATCCAAACACTAGTGAAAAGCTGGGGTAAGTGCATTAGTGTACCAAGGGTAATATATATAGCGAAATAAAGAGAGTTTTGACTCTCTAGGGAGTTTTAACTATATTCTGTTATTCCGTACAATCAAAATCCCCGTTCGAGTTGAACACTCCTTGTATGTACAAATTATGTATAAAATGATGTAAGTTGATGTATAGTTTATATGATTATGTATACTCACAACCTTAATTATACATCTGCTCATTCATCCAGTTGTTGGATTGAAACATCAGACTGTTTCAAGTTGACAGGAAGTAACTCAAATAAGCACTCTTGCAATAATCACTCTCAGCTACATGATTAAATTTTTTGCATCAGATGAGACAATCTGTCTTTCACTAGTCATAGTGTGTGTGTGTGTGTGTGTGTGTGTGTGTGTGTGTGTGTGTGTGTGTGTGTGCGCGGAGTACTATCAGAGTTTTTTTGTTTCACATTTATCTTAAAATACATTCAAACCTTTTTTTTTCTCCTCATCATTATACACACACAATAATTTACAGTGACAAAATAAAAACAGATGTTTATAGATTTTTGTTCATGTACTAAAAACAATAATAAAGACTGAAATATCCCATTTACATAAGTATTCAGATCTTTTGTGACATTTAAAATTGTATTTTAGTGCATCCTACTCCTATCAGTGGTCACTAAGAGTTCTTCAATTTAATTGGATTTATTTTTAAGTGAGTTCATTAGACATCATTAGGAAAGGCTCACACCTGGCTATTAAAGGTCTCACAGGAGATGTGCATGTCAGAGTGAAAACAAGACCATGAGGTTGAGAGAATTATCTGGAGACCCACGAGACAGGATTATGTCAAGATATAGATTTGAGGAAAAGATTCAAGAAACTGTATGCAGCATTGAAAATACCCAAGAGAATGATAGCCTTCACCATTCTCAGAAGGAAGTGATTTGGAACAACTAACTTTTAAAGTTACCATAAATAGTCTTTCCAGATCTGGCTAGACATTGAGAAGCCTTTCAGAAGGACATCCATCACTGTAGCACTCCACCAAACAAACCTATATGGTACAGCAGCCAGACTCACAGCCCTCTAAGGCCATGTCCACACGTAGCTGGGTATTTTTTAAAAGAAAAAATTTTTCTCATTCATTTAAAAAAATAATTCTGTCCACACGACTTAGTGTTTAAAAATATCTTTGTCCACATGAAAACGCAGAACGCTCTGTTAAACGCTGTTAGGAGCGTCCCTAATCAACTGGGGGCCAATCAGAAGCCTAGACAAAACGTCATTACCTGTTGCGCTTTGTAGAAGTCTGGTGGGTCTTGTCCCAAACTGCTGTCACTGTCTGTGGAGTCTGTGTGTCGTCAGAGTTTTGTACAGTATGTAGCAGCAGTGAGCTTAGTAGTACTTTCAGGCACCTCTATTCGTTAACGTAATGTGTGTGTGTGTGTGTGTGTGTGTGTGTAGTGTATGATGTATGTGTGTGTGTGTGTGTGTGTGTGTGTGTGTGTGTACACGCATGTAAAAAGTCCAGTACGCAACGTTAACGCAGGCATTAGTTTACTGTACGTACGTCCGCTATTGCACAAAATAACCTCATAAACAAAGCTGACTTTAAATCAAGGAGACGAGCACACAGACAATGACATCATCAGCACAAGGTGACGTTACAATAAGGCAAAATCTCTGTTTCCTCTGTCCACACAACACCACTGAAAAACAGAGTTTTTGAAAAGGCGAAAGCCGCTGAGAAAAATCTCCTTTTTTAAAATACGGGGCTACGTGTGGACACAACCTCAGACTAGGAGGGAGAAAATCTTCTGGTTTGATGACACAAAGCTGCAACTATTTGGAATCAGGGAATCAGGCACTGCACACCATCTTATTAAAACCATCATACAGTCAAACAGTTTGTCTGGCGAGACCTGACTTTGTACTGACACCTGTTTTTACTTTTTAAGTTGTGTGTAGAACGATGAGGGGAAAACGATTTGAATAAATATTAAGATGAGTGTGAAACATAAAATGTGGAAAACATATAAGGTCTGAAAACATTGTCTGCACTATGTGTGTGTGTGTGTGTGTGTGTGTGTGTGTGTGTGTGTGTGTGTGTTTGTGTGTGTGTGTGTGTGTGTGTAGGCAAAAAAAAGACACTCCCTAAGATTTTTATGTAGTTACCTTTAGCTTTGATTACAGCACACAATCTGGTGGCCAGTTTATGTGTGAAAATGATTCCTCACAATTCTTTCACAATTTGAGTCAGGAATGTGCCTGTAGCATCAGGGAATAAAAACTCCATAGATGTGATAACCTGGTCATTCAGTACATTCAGGTTGTCAGGTTATTGCCACATAACGTTGCTGTGGCTAGACCTGGCCAACTGAAGCAACACCAGATCATAACGCTTCCTCTATGGGCTTGTACAGTGGCCACTATGCATGATGGGTGCATCACTCCATGCACTTCACTTCTTACTTTTACACTGCTTTAAAGTTCAATCTTTATGCTTCTTAGCAAATTGAAGCCTTTTTTCTGATTAGTCTCACCAACACAGGTTTTCATATGTCCACACAGCTGTTTAGTCCCAGTCCTGTGAGTTCTCATCACATGTGTGTGTACGGGAATGTTCTTATGTTCACTCACTATTAAACATAGATATGGTTTTTAATGGGTTTTTTTTTTTTAAGTTGGCAGTTTAGCCCTATTCTTCCAGGTATTAATAATGTGTTGAAGGATTATTAACCCAGTTCTAGTAATTTTCAAATCTCTTGAGTTGTTTTCTTGTTTTGGCTTGATGCAGCTCACTAATTTGACCCTTCTGGATATAAAATCAACTGATTATTAATGAGGGTTTTGCCTTTCTGTCTGTCTGTACATCTCTGTAGCTGATGGCGTGGCTCTTGGGGCAGCTGTTGCATCATCTCAAGTGTCTGTTCAGATCATTGTCTTCTTTGCTGTGATTTTGCACAAGGTAAGACTAACTTAATTACCGCCTACTTACAGGGGGAAAAATTAACTAAGTTATTTTTGCGTGCTTATTTCCTTTAAAGAACATATTTTCTGGGAATGTTATTTCCATTAGCAGCACAGTGGTGTAGTGGGTAGAACCAATGCAGTCGGAAGCCGTCATCATGAATATAAAGTGGAACCTTCCTCACTTATCAAATCTTCAAGCAGACCACATGGGGCATCCTCAGCAACAAGTGATCTCCATGTGATGAGAACTCCAACCAGTAGGGGGCCATCAGGGTGAATCAAGCAGGTCAAGAGGGCAGAAGTGGTCAGAGCCACTGGTATCTCAGAAGTGTGTTACTCTACTGACACACAGAGAGAGAGAGAAGTTAATTTCTCATCGTTAATTATAATGATAAGATTATAGATTTAAACGGGGTGTTCAAGTCAAACTGGGACTTTCTCATTATTGGGGGATTAAAACCAAATACTTCAAGCACAATACGGTGATGAGACATTTTAAAGAAGGCCGTGTGTCCATCACTGAGGATCGCAGTCGAGTTGGATCAGATTGCACTGGACTCGTTACTGAGAACGGTTAAAAAGTAAAGTGCTTGTGTTTAAGACCCGATAGTGAGAAACTCAGTCCCAGGCTTGAAGTAGTTTATGGTAAACATGAACTAACCATTGTTTATTTGCATAATTTGAATGCCAGAGCTATTATATTGCCTTGATTGATCAGTGCGACTGAATAGAAGCAACTTTCCTCACTTAAATATTGACACAATTTTATACAGACACAGTCTGAACATTTCCTGCGTCACTTCGTCTCCAGGCTCCAGCGGCGTTCGGTCTCGTCTCGTTCCTCATGCACGCAGGTTTGGAGAGAAGCACAGTCCAGAAGCATCTGCTGGCTTTTTCATGTGCAGCGCCTCTAACAGCGATCAGCACCTACTTCATCCTTATTGCGGTAAGACATTTAACACAATGTTTTCTGGCCGCACTTCTATTCTCCATATATGAGTTCTGACTTGAAATAAACAGATCTTTTGTTATTAGTTAATTTTTATCTTCTAGCTATAATATCTGATGTTTGAAAAAAAAAAAACTCTTTATCCTATTTTTGGTCATGCTATGTAAGATCAGGGTAAGCACAAGATAAGATAGGAATCTGTGTGTCAAGGATTATTCGAGCAGTTGCTCTTATGATTTTTTTTTTTTTTTTTTTACCTATGTAGACGGGTGGATCGTCAGAGCACCGTCTGGGTGCGACAGGAATCGGCATGCTGGTCTCAGCTGGGACATTCCTTTACGTGGCTACGGTGCATGTCATGCCTGAGATTAACAGCAGAGGACAGCAGCGATCCAGTCACATCCACCACCACGCAGAAACAGGAGCTTACCATCACACAGGACTCGGGTTAATGGAAAGCATCACTCTGGTCGCCGGAGCCGGACTGCCTGTACTGTTAGCCCTCGGTCTACCAGACGAATGAAGAACTGTTGCATTGCCAAAGATGATGCTTGGGAATTAATTAATTTTAAATGCATTTTAGATTTAATAATGCTCAATGAATGTGACTATTTATGATTTTGATTATATTTTCTTTCTCCATTTTGTACATTTCTGCAAATCCCTAATCCAGCATGACCAATCCTGAAACAGTGGTACTGAATTTTGATATTTCAAGTGCACTACTGTATTTAATTTTACTATTAAGGTCATTTGCAATGTGGTGTCCAGAAACACAGAAACAATAAACATATTCACATTTTTTGATTTTTTTCATTTATGTCCTCATAAGTTTTGATTGTAATTTAAGGTGCAGTGATTCCTACATTGAGTCTTCTTTTAAGAAAGTGCAGTGAAAATGTTATTGATTTCTGCTCATTTACTTAAATTACTACAGAAAGCAGAGAGACGCTTTGAAGTAGGACAGCTGAAAACATTTAGCCTCAAATTTGATGACCTTTTAATAAAATCCACAGACATTTTATTAATAGATTTTTCAATTTCAGGAATTTTGAGTTTTGTCTCAAGGCAACATTCAACAATAAGGGGAATTGCTAGTGTAGTATGGATATGTTGCTGCTGCTGCCTCTGCTACTCCTTCTGTTAATAATACTAATACTAATACCACCACTACAACTGATTTCCGCACAGTACGGTTTTGCCTAAGGGCAACATGGACTTGTCTTGCATACATTTATATTTTTTCATCATGTAAAGCTGAACAAAATACTTTGATTGAGCAAAAAACATTTTTTTTCAGCAAGCAGGCAAAGAAAGAGAAACGGCCATCAGGGTCATGTGACTGCTTGTTTCATTTTCACTGGGAATCTTCTTTTCATGAAGAATAGATGCAATGGGTGTCAATTTTCTTCTTCTTCTTTTTAAACGCTCTAAAGTTTGTCATGTTGCCTGGAGGGAATCCTCATCCTCATTTATCACATCATGTTGCAGTTTTGATGGAATAACTGTAGAATGGGAATTTGGAATTACAATTTTATTCATTTTTTTTTACTAAAAGCTTCTCCTTCCCTTTTGACGCTCTAGATGAATAACTACATTTGTCTCACATACCTGGAGAGTGTATGAGTTTGTCATAAATTGTATGACCTAAATAGATGAAAACGGTTTATTATTATTAGACGTGTTTATGCTCACACGTTTCCTCTCTATGACATCAAGGCTTTCCTTTTCGATGCTTCCTGATTTAGACACAGCTGGGGCCTAGAGATACTGTATTTAGTGCATTTGGTGTGAAAATAGATTCAAAAACCACTTTCTATTTTTAGCCTGAACATCCTCATCTGTTTAACATCTGTACTTCAGTCAGCATTTACACTATTCGTGCACCATGAAAAGGGCAAAGGCTCAACGTGTCTGAGGTTAATGAAAGGTTGCTTTCTTCAACTGTATTCGCAGCTACGGGTAGAAAATCCTTGCAAGCCTTTAGGGCTGTCGTATCAACCAGAAACGTAATTTGCTTTCAGCTGTTTTATGTTCAGGTGCGTTATTCCTTTATTATTTTACTTAAAGTAACCAGATAAAAGGTGCAATTCAAGCATTCAGAGAAACTCATCAGTGAGCTAGCAAAAGCATTAAGTCTGGCCAAAATCAGCTCTTTTGGTACCTATTAAGCAGGAAAGAACACACCCATGAACTCTTGAACTCCACAAGCACTGAAATAAAGGAAGAAAAAAAGAAAAAAAAAGTTGATTGCATATGTATTTGTATTTTTTGTGTCACATTTAATGATTGAGGTCAAACTAATTTTACTATTATACAAAGATAACCCAAGTAAATACATGAACATTTTTTAAATGATTGAATTTATTAAGAGCAAAAGGCTGTCCAAATCTGCCTCGCCCCAAGTGAAAAAGTAATTGCTGCTAAACCTAATATCTGGTTGTGTTGCCCTTGGCAGCGACAACTGCAGTCAAGCGTTTGAGAGTCTTTCACATCGCTGTAGAAGGATTTCTAACTCTCTCTTTTTTTTTTTTCTTTTAATTTACCCACATACGTCCCACACACCTTCCGAAGAGTTAAACTTTTGTCTCATCAATCCACAGAATATTTGCTCAAAAGTCTTGGGGAGAATCAAGATTTTTTTTGGCAAATGGTAGACACGCCTTTGTGTTTTTTTTTTTCGGCCAGCAGCGACTTTCGCCTTGGAACTCTCCCAAGGATGCTCTTTTTGGCCAGTCTCTTTCTTAATGATGAATCACTGACCTTATCTGAGGTATGTGAGGCCTACAGTTCTTTAGATGTTGTTCTGGGTTCACGAGTTCCTTGATGAGCTGTCGTCGTGCTCTTGGAGTAATTTCGGTAGACCGACCACTCCTGGGAAGGTTCACCACTGTTCCAAGTTCTCTCCATTTATGGATAATGGCACTCGCTGTGTTTTGCTGGAGTCTCAAAGCCTTAGAAATGCCTTTGTAATCCATCCCAGACTGATACACTTTTACTTTGTTTCTCATCTCGGGTACAACAGGTCTGACAGTGGCAAGTAAAAATTAACTGTTTTCCAAAAATCACAGTTCCGTTTGGGAGTGGTTTTGTGTTAGATAGCTTTTCCCCTTAACAAATAGTCATTATTTAAAAACTGCATTTTGGATTTACTCGGGTTTGATGATCTCTATAACTTAAGTGTGACAAATATGCAAAAACAAACAAACAAACAAAAAAATCAAATCAGGAAATACTTTTCATGGAACTGTACAACAGTTAGCCAGATCAAGTGGAAAAAAAAAAAACTGGAGGACAAAGAGTTTACCGCAAGATGTAAACCATTGGCAAATTCCCAAAACAAAAAGATTAGAGAATGCCAAAACCATTTGGATAGAAAGCCTACACAATTCTAGAACAACATCCTATGGACAGATGAGGCAAAGATCAGCTTGTACCACAATGATGGGAAGGGAAAGGAATGGAGAAGGGAAGGAAGTGTCCGTGATCTAAAGCATTATCTTACATGCTGTAGTGTGGCTGCCAGTGAAACTGGTTCCATTGTCATTTGTTTTTGCATTTTTGTCTAAAACGTATATTAAAAAGGTAAAGAAGGAGAAGATTCTTCAGTGATGAAAATCACTGAAAAAACCTGACCTGAATCCAACTGAGCATGCATTTACTCCGGGTAACGTGTCTACAGGTTTCAGATTTCAGGCAGCCACTGACTGCAAGGGATTTACTACCAAGGTTTAAAAATGGCACAAAGACTGCAGATATATTATTAAGAAAAAGAAAATTTCCCAAATAATGGTTTTATCAAGAAGTGTCTGAACATCCTCACATGTAGTACAGTGATGGCCAGGAGCTGAAATGGTGTTCATGAGAATGATGTCAGCCTTTTAGCCTGATGAAGTTGAAAATATACTGATAAAAAAATGAAAGGAACACTTCGTATGACCTGAACATACCCATTTTAAAATGGATTTTTAGTAGTATGTTCAGGCTTGAGCACGGTTTCATCTGCTAATGGTATAACAGAGACTAGTTCTTTTATGAGATTTTAAATGCAGTTATAGTAAACAAGCTAATTTTAATTTTAAATACAATTCTACATTCGAACGGTGGGCCAGTCCTGTGTTCTCGAGTCATTATGACTGGGACCTGACTTATGGGTTCTTAAGCTGTCATCATTAAGCTTTTACTGTCCTTTTTGACAGATTAAGATTAGTATCTTTCATTGCTTATTTTTACAGTAAACGCTACGTCTTGCTGAACACCATGTGATGTTTAAGTGATATGAAGCCAGGACCAGGTGTAATACAGATCCTATTCACATACCTGTGAGTGATTAGAAGCAAAAGTTTACAAAGTATCTTTTTTTTGTTGTTGTTAAAATGTGCAAATTACTACATAAAAATTTAAACCAGCCATCTGTATCCTCATACGTTAAACACCGACCATTTGCACTTCTTTTTTTTCTTTCTACAAAACTCCAGTCACGGTATGACCCCCTGGTGCTGGGATGTTGAACAGATTCCACAAGCAGAGGTGACGGTTTAAAGCATTTCCTGAGCAACTCCTCAGTTTACATTGAAGTCCCCCCCCCCCCTTCCCCCCAGGATCATAAGTACAATTAAACACACATCAACATTAATTTAGAGAATTTAGCTCAGGGTTTATTGAATGCACTCAAGCCAAGAGTCACCAAGACAACACAGCAACGCAAACCATGCCCATGCTAAATCACTGGCATGAGGAAACTAAAGGTCATCTATTAAAGCAGCACACTGTTCTTTTAACCTGAATCTTTATCTATTAAATCTATACAGCATGTGTGCTTAGAACACATGAGTACACACAAAATAGTAAAAAAAAAATAAAAAAAAAAAGAAAGAAAAAGAAAAGATAAATGTGTTAAACATACCGTGCATAACTAGGATTCAAAACTACAATCTCGGGAGGCTTGCAAGAAAGTTCAGGCAGACTGGAGGTCTTACAATTAATACTGTATATTTTTATATGTCCAAACTATTGAATTAAAGGAATAGTTCAGTTTTTTTTTCGTCTGTAAGTCTGTCTTGCATCATAATCATGATGCATTGTAGCCACAATAGTTTCAAAAAAATGTATAACGACCAAGACCTGTCCTGCACACCAAAGATTGTCACCTGAAACACAAATACTGTGCAAGTAATAGGGCCAAATTCCACAACCCTCCTTATATGCTAAACTGCATTCCGAGGTTCAGCTGAAACTCATAGCTGAAAGCCTCTGCAGTCCCACTGAGCTAAATCAAGAGCATCTTACAAAGTTACACAGCATTTAGTAAAAATTCAGGTAATACAGGGAAAAGTAAATAGTTATATTTGTATGAAACACCATAACCTAGAAGATACCGACTCAATTTAGCTCCAAGGGAAGGCAGGGTTTTTATACGAGTCCCAACTCACCTTTGGAACGAGGGTTGTGGAACTTGACTTACATTGCGCTTGCTTTCTGGGTGACAATCAGTGTGCAGAGCATCCTCCAGACCGCTGTATTTATATGCACCTCAATTATATTGACTATTCCTTTAATTTACAGAATGTGGGAGATTGCAAAAAAAAAAAAAAGAAAGTTGCTTTATTACACATTGCTGATGTGACAAAGAAAAAAGTTGAAGTACTCCTTTCAGGAAATTTATGCTCCTCACTACACAAATTCTTTAATTCATTACATATAAAAAAATAAATAAAATATTCAATTAAAAATAGTTCTGTTTTCAACTGACCACACGCAGTTACCAAACACGGTGTCTGATTCTTCATCAGCATAAGCCCCAGTACAGCAGAGTTTACCCTTTTAGCAAAGTTCTTGTTTAGTATTGGTACATATTAAAATAATCACTGTTACATATAAAAAATAAGAGCATAAAATACAACACATTGAAAAAAAATGTATACTTCTATTACTATAAAAAATAAACTAAGCTAATAAAACACAAGCTAATACAATGTTCGTTTGGCATTTGATCAAAGACTTTTTTTTGTCTTGTTGAAGGTTTGTAAACTGAAGGTTTCAATGAGTTCATGTTCTTCTGAGTGAGAAAGTCTCTCTGATTAGTTGAACCAGGATTGAAAATGAATACTAAATCCATGTGTTTCCAAATGACAAAGTTTACCAGTTTAATGTTTCTGTCCTTCACCCAGCAGGTGGGATGTAAAAGGTTAAATGTAAAAGATCTTCTAGATCATTGCCCTGAATCCAAAAGACAGTGCAGCTCCCATCGCCAGACCCAAGGAGAGGAAGAAGGCCATGATTGCCCCAGCTGTCTCTGCTTCATGCTGAGACACTTTCCTGTGGGACAAATCCAAAACAGCACAATAATTACTACACAGGAAGCAGTAAAAAAATCAATGTGTGCAGTACGTATAACGTCCAGTCCGGGATACATTCCCCAGTCATCATGCCTTGTGTTCCCAGAACTGCATGTGACCACTGTGTAAAGCAAACATTACTAAATAGGGTGTGATCCAGTATTACAATTCTGTGGAATAAGAAAGGAAATGAGTGTGTTTTCTGCTGCTACGTTCTTTCTAATTCTTTCTATAAACTTACAAAGGATAGGGCACAACAAATGACACATTTAATCTGATTCTTTTGTGTTTGGCGATTAACGTAATTCATGCATCACCAGACTGACTCCAAAACCTTGCTTTATGAATAACACACTGGTGATTCCCACACTAACTTGACACTATTTTAAATACAATTAAAAATGTAACAGTTAAAATTAAAACTACTCAATTTGAAAAACTTTGAGTGATTTAATGAAGCCCATTCATTAGAACACTAGATTTCTCGCATAAAAAGCAAGGGCAGAATTTAAACAACAATTTAAACTACTTTTAATCACAATAGTTTAACTTTAAACTTAAAATGAAGCAAAAAAGCTATTTTTTTCACTGAGCACAATGTGTGCCCGTCATCTGCCATGATAATTATTTATAAACAAAATAATTCACTCAGACCACACGGGATCAAAACAGGGAGTCAGCCGTAGTTTTAACTGTAACTGTTAGTGAAGACAGTAACGACACTTACAGTTGGATATTCTGAGGATGTTACAATGTTCTGTTGTTACTGTTACACACGATAAAGCTCGCGTCAGAATTCTAATTTAACTTAAAATAGTGTCAAGATAGTGTGGGAATCACCCATGTGTTATTCATAAAACAAGGTTTTGGAGTCACTCATTACGTTAATCGCCAAACACAAAAGAATCAGGTTAATGTGTCATTTGTTGTGCCCCATCATTTGTAAGTTTATAGAAAGAATTAGAAAGAAGGTAGCAGCAGAAAACATTGATTGTCCACTCATTTCATTTCTTACTCTACACAATTGTAATAATGGTTCACACCCTATGTGTAAATAGTTCAGAGAAGACGTAATCTCCTTCTGTTTGTTTCGTGTTCGGTTTTTCGATTGAATCTGTATTGCAGGACACGGATACACACTTAAACACTGTAGAACCCCAATACACCCACAAAGACACAACTCATTTGACATTCATGGATTTGCTTTTGGTCACATAACAGCATAGACGTGGCAGGCGTTATAAAATTTTACGCCCAGCTGAAAGCTAGTGCAAATTATGTGACATGAGGTGACATCGTGAACTCTCCTTGAATGTGTATAGGACTTGCCTCAAACATGGATCAGAGTTCTGTTGACTGTGCAAACCTGCCTAGCCCTACAGTATGCGAAAAACCATTGGCCTAGTTCATGATTCAAGAATAAGCAAGAGACTGGGCAAAAATATCATCCATGGGAGAGTTCCAAGGCGAAAGTCACTGCTGACTAAAAAGACCACATATGCTCATCTCACAGTTGCCAAAAAAATATCTTGATTATCCCCAAGACTTTTAGGGAAATATTCTGTGGACTGATGAGACAAAATTTGAAGTTTTTGGAATGTGCATGGCCTGTTACTTCTCGTGTAAAGCCAATACTTTTGCACAGCACTGTACGATAATCAATAAAACTAGCATGCACTATAAACTCTGTGTACTCACTTGGGTCCGAAGCACATGCACAGGCTGGCGAGATAGCCGTTGCTGAAGGAGAAGAAGATCATGAAGACGATGTACCAGGCGTCATGATCAAACAGGACGGGAATTGTGTGCCTGGGCTGCACGTTGCACAGGATGAAGAGGGGGACGAATACGAGACGAGCTAGCACCAGGACAGGCAGCCAGATGCTGTCTTTACCAGGCTGCAGAGACGGAGCGCACACAATATTAAGATCACAAGCAATCTACAAAAGTCTGTGTGCATCTACAAAACAACACACAGTCAAACTTATTTATTTATCAGTCCACCATAATCATGAGGTAGAGGCGCTAGATCAGAAAGAAGGTATTGAAAAGTATTGAGGCTAATGATCATGGTTGATTGATAAATAAATGAATAAATGGTTAAGAAAGATTCTAGTGATAAATGTGAAAGCAAAGGGCCTAATTATTTTGATAGATACTGTACCTAGGAAACATTTGGTGAGTAGACGCATCGTAATCTAGGACTTTACGACATGTGGTCAGAGTGTTTTAAAAATCACGCTGTGTCTTTGATGGGAGGAACAGAGTCGAATAGAGTGTGAATCATAAAATTAGTTGAGTTTCTTCTATTTGTTTGCAGAAAAAAACTATTTTTTTCTTTAAAATGGCAGCTTGTTGTAGTTGTTAAGATTACTGCAGAGTTTTATGAGTTTCAATGTGTGTAATCACTCATATATATGCACACTATACAAAGTAAATAAATCCTGTATCCACACACTACAGTATGTTCGATGTCCTGTGACATAATCTTTATTCTTTGTGGAACCCTACACAGTTGGTCAGGTCCTGTACTTCTTAGTTCCTAACTGACTGCATTAATTTAAAGGCCCTGTGATCCGCTTTTGTGAGAGATTAGATTCAGCAGGTTATAATGGAAGAAAACGTAAAAAATATATTAAATGTGTCCCTGGTTCTCTGTCCACTCCGGTGTAAGACAATATACATTGTCCTTTTTGTGCGTATGTGTATTAAGAAAGAGGAGAGAAAATCTTAAATGTGCAGTGAATGTCCCAGAATAAAACCTCTACCACACTTTAAACAGCACATGCAGTTTTTTTTTTGTTGCCCAATTTATAACCAAAATGTCTCCAGATTCATATTAGACATGTGTGCATAGTAAGAGCTTTGATTATTACAAAATGCTGGTATAGTACCATTTTAAAAATTCTCTACCATGCTACTTTGTTTCTACTAGTATCAAGTGCAACATTAATGTTAACTGGGCGCCACTCACATACTACTGGATTAATTTACTGTAATTTCTGGGCAAACTCTGTCTACTTTCCATCACTGTTGCTCTTTTCCTGGAGTTGCCCACTTCCTTCGTGCCATGACGCAGATACAGGCCACGGACTTGGTGTCGAGAAAGAGGTTTTCCTTTATGCCGAGTCAAAGCTTTCTTTTTAACATACCACATCCTTAGCCTGCTCAGTATTTCCTGTATTCATACTCCTGGAGGTTTCATGTATTTCAGCCATCAATACTCTTTACTCAATTCATGCAGCCTCCAGCCTGAGTCACGTATGCAGAAACCACTCGACTACACGTTTTTATTCTTTGGAACAGACATGGAACTAGAAGCCTGTGAAGCCTGTGATGAAAACTTCTGGAGAATAAAGGTGTAAAAACAGTTGACTGGTTCCAAGCAAAAGTACAGTGATGAGACTTTTAGCCGCAGTAAAACATTTGAACGATACAAACGTTTTGAACAAGGCAGTACTGTATGTCCATAAATGACGATCCTGGACGAGGTGGCTTGACGCCCACTGCAGTCATTCTCGTGACCATTTAGCAGTAGAACGCCTGATCCATAAAAATCGAGAGAGAACTTGTCGCCAACTCGTGAAAAAGATGCATCTGTCTGTGGGAACTGTACACACATCACTTGCACGATGATTACAGGAACTTGGCTACGTGCTATTGCCACATCCCCAGTATAGTCCTGACCTCACTCCAGTCATTTCCACATGTCTGGGCCACTCAAGGTGTTCCTGGGAGGGCTGCATTTCAGATGTGAAGCAGGCAGCCAGATCACGGGTCTGGGGTACTGAGAAAACGTTCTACCTCGATGGTATCCAAGCACTAGGGAAACGCTGGGATACTTGTGTTAGTGTAGTAGAGGATTATATAGAGAAATCGAGATAGAGATTATACAGAGAGTTCTTATTCTCATAAATGTGCTCCAATATTCTGCACAATCAAAAATCCTGGTTTGAATTGAAAACCCATGGTATTATCACACTTAAAAAGGATTAGATAAAAATTCTTACATTATGAGGTTTTGAAGATGAAGATTTCATTCCTTTTCTTCCTCTGCTCACATCAACACAATGCAAATTAAAATAGACCTTAAAGGTTATCCGTCTGATTCTGATTAGGAAATCCAAAAATATTTAGAATCTTTTTCCTAAGCTGGAACGCTGCGGTGACCAGTTTTTATCTTTTAATTACAACGCGTGTGCTTGTGCCTTGTTTGGTACATTACTGCTGGTCATTTTGTCTGCAAGGCTCACAAATCAGAGATCTATTGTTTCTGCCAAGGTGAAGAATCTTTTATTGGTTTGGACTTCCGCCAACGCTCCATCTCGTTCTCTCTCAGGCATTTTTTTTTTTAGCTAGCGAGGGACTGCTGGCCTTGGTTTTAACTGTCACTGGAAGTGGTTTATTCATTATTTTAGAATACTTCAGATAATAAAAAAAACCTTTCAAAAAGATTGCACACAAGATTTTCACTCAATAGCTGTAATCAAAGACTTTGCTGTGTTTATGCCACAGTTGTACTAAACATTATACTACGAGAAGTGTTCAAGTCAGACCGGGACTTTTGATTGTACAAAACAAATAACAAAACACAGTTATTAGAGTAAAACTCTTTATAATCCCCTGCTACACTAACCATGCTCATTCATCTCTATCCTTATTTCCCTAATGCTTTAATGCCATCAAGGTAAAAAAGTGCTCGCAGTACAATGGAGCCATGATCAGACTGCCTGCTTCTTATGCAAGTTACTGTCATGTTATGTTATCTGTCAGTTTTCAAGGTTCAGTCGTTTCATTAGCTGAATGTTCACAAAAACGACTGCAGTGGACTCTGAGCGACCTCGAAGGGCTCATCATTCATGGACATGACATACGTGGTTGCACTATTCAAATGTTTCACTGCGGCTAAGAGTCTCAGCACCGCTCTGATTGTGCCTTCATTCATAAGAAATTTCATCACAAGCTGTGATTTGACTTGAACAACCCTCGTATAAATCAACAGTACAGTGTGCCAGCTGGGCATGTTCAAGCATCAGCTGCAGACAGAAAGGAAAAGGGTTGAACCAGCAAAGTAAGGCGAGATGAGAGGCTAATTTGTGCCTATTTATGTGTTCAGGGCTGGGCAAAGAAAAAGAGGGGAACGGCTGGCAAAAAAACAAAAAACAACAAGTGTGAACTTGAACAGTGAACCTATAGTGATGTCAGTTTGTGCGATCTTTTTGTTTACTTTAAATTAGAGAGAATTGGAATCCTTTCTGTCATGTTTAAAACGATAAACTTGTCTCTAAGCAGCTTTACAGAAATCCAGTTTAGTGGCTTTATAAGTCATTATTTTTCTACAACTGTATGTAGAACGGTTGGGGAGGGAGCGGCAGAAGACTTGGGAGGCAGATGGAATTTTACCAGAGCATCTGGCTAGTGTGCGGACTGAACACACACTTGCCAGAAGCGGTGGTATAAGTCCGTACAAATGGTACAAATATAATTGTTTTACACATGACACAAATAATTCCAATTCTCTCTCTAGATTTCATTTTTCATTATGGTTTGACAAAAGGTGGCTCTAGGTAGTGAACCACTATGAAATAGTCTATACACACACACATTTGTACTCAACAGTCTAGTATCAGAGCATTTAATTCGAAGGGAAAAAAACAACACTGATACTTACCCATGTGGTTTTTGCAGTTAAGCTTCGTCCAACCCAGTCCATCAAGTTAAAGAGCAAGAAACAGAACACAGGGATGAAGTATTTATCTAGGGATGCCAGTGAGAGACAGGAAGTTAATGAGATTGAGAGCATATTACACACTGAAATCTTTCAGGAGCACATTCTCAAAATTCACTTACTCCAATCACCGCCTTTTTCCCCATGGGATCTGACGTCTACAGTCACGGCAGGGAAAATTCCAATAGTGACGGTGAAGACAAAGCACACTGAAAGTGCCATCACCCAAATCTAAAGGGGGCAGGGGGCACAAACAAATAGCACAAGTCATTTAGGACTGAAAATGTAGAGTATGTGATTAGTCGTATAGGGGTGGTATAATTATTTAGTGGGCCAATGATAAAAGGCATCAAATGAGTAAGACCAGGCTGCAGAGGTAAGAAAAAAAGAAAGAAAGATGCCAAATCAAACATGAGGCGAACAATTATGTGATGTCCATTCTTCTCTAGTGTTTAAGTTCATTTAAAGCAGATCTTTGGATTGATAGGAATACCCAGCAGTGTTCCCCTATAATAGTACAGGCAGACCCGGGAACAGTGTTGTGGATGATAAGGGGAATAGGGGAATTTAACACACTCATCCTCTCATTAGCATTTAACAGCTAACATGACTTGATCTGGCTGGCTAGCTGCTACCTTGTGTGATGAGATCTGTTTATTTGGGGAATAAAAGAATTAATAGAATTAAAGAAAAAATTTAAATTCTTTAGTTGAATGCTAATCTGATCTAACAATGTTTGTTTTCCATGTTACATTTAGTTATTTTTAGTTTTTCAACTAAAAGCATTTTACTAATTCTCTCCTTGACTTTTTCCTTTGACCTTTACATGAAAATTACCAACCAAAAGTGTTGCACGGAATATATATATATATATATATATATTTTTTTTTTTTTTAGATTTTAGGGTGTGAGCATATAACCTACATCATCCTCTTGTGTCTGTGCCTGAAAAGTTTTCTAGGGAAAACACATGAGTAGTATAATAACGTGTATTCAACTTATTTTAGATGACAGTGCCACAAATAGAGCCTTGTTTTAGAAAGGATCATGAGTACCAGCAAGCCTGGAGTGGGACTGATTTCACACCACACACGTCATATCTGAGCGGCCGACGCTCCCTTCGGATGTCCACAATGACTAATGCACAGTTCAAACTCCACTGGCTATTTATCTACAAACATACTGCACAGTAGGCCCCAACTAGGCTACAACACTAACTGAATAAATATATGCAAAGAAATAAATGATACAAAAGGTTTTAAATTATTATAAAAAGCTGTAACTTATTTCAACGTTATCATAATTATATTTTACTATTACAAGTTTTAGGCTTTTTTTTCACACTTTTCAATTGATCTTACTTTCTTTGAGCTGAACTGCTTTGCCTACTAGGCCTCAAATTGTGCAAACATGAATAGGGCTTCTCAGAAACTATAAAAATACCAAATCTCTCCACTTTAGCAGACCAGAAAATGTTCGATGAAGGAAAGATGGGCTACGTTTCCATTTATACAAAATATTCACACAGGGATAATCAAAAAGCAGTCATTGGTAGAGCTGATTGCATCACGTCATGTTACACTGTGTGCTCCTGTGATGCCTGTCTCAGCAGCTGCATCTCTAACATCTGGGCTTCTTACGGTCACAAACAAGGCTGTAAATAATGGTGCATTAACCTGCGTGTTTCTCTAATGTCCTTCTTTTTTTTAGTCTGGCCTTTTCCACTCCCACTTTACCTATTTTAATCCTCACATAAATTAAAGCCTAAAACATATTTATTGTCTAGATGTAACCCTGAAAAGTTATTATACTAATGTTATATTTACGTCTTCGTCAAATACACACGATACTAAGCTTAATAAAATGAAAAGCCTATCTGCATGGTATTTTAATAACGTGTTACTGTCTTTCCATTACTCCTGACTGAATTAGTTGCACATTACAGTGTATAACAAAAACAAGCCGTCCTCACAAGCCAAATACTAAGCGGATGAGTGTGAGGGTGTGCAGACGAACAGGCCGTTCAAGCTCATTTAACTAGTACAAACAGTCACCATTCTTAGCTGTTGAAATATACTTTGGTTGTGGATTTGTTTGTAGGTGCAAAAGGATTGCTTTCTTCTTGTTCATCAGTGTGACGAGGCTGCACGTAACTCCTTTTGAAAAGTGCCTTCTCACTCCTTCTTCTTTACAAACTTTGACTTTGATTACAGTCTTGGTTAACTTCAGCAATATGAAAACTATTTCTATGGAGTTCTGAACAACAGGATTTTCATGACTTGAGGGTTTGTGGGGATATTGTGGCGTTTAAAGTCAACTTTGGCTGGCTCAGTGGTTAAGGCATTGGACTATGGATTGGAAGATCCTGGGTTCAAATCCCAACACAACCAAAATAAGATCAAATATAATTCGCTCTGGATAAAGGCTCTGCCAAATGCTCAAATGTAAATGTTTATTAGTGAATATTTTTAGTACGTGTGGGAAGACGTGATGAATAGATTAGCCCGGTTCAGCACTTTTTGGCCCTGTACTGTTGCTCATTGACTAATTATTACTTAATAATTTTTTACTTTAATCCCGGAGAATGCTTTATAAAAACTAGACATTAAAACAGTGAAGCAGAGCCAAATAATCGAGCCAAAAAAAGTTACCTTTTTAAAGATGGCAAACACAGAGTTAGTATGCGAGGGCTCCTCCTCAGTCAGATTCACCACTGCCTTCGTCTCCCCAGAGTTTTCTGGAATGGCAGCATCCACAACCATCAGTAAGATCATGACTTCATAGCTTTCCAGCACAATTTTATATGAAACATTGCATACAAAGTTACATAAGGACAAAGTGGAAAGTAACATGGAGAAAACAAGCTCCAGAGTCTCAAGAGGCTCTGGCTTCATCCGAAATGACTCAAATGCAGTGCCAAAGAGAATCAAACAAATATACCAGATGGTCTAGAGTTTAGAGCAGACTTTTAAAGGAAACGTTTTCCTGGAAATCTCAGTATTGTATTTGAAGCGCTCTGCTTTGAGAGCATCTGTGTGGTTGTTGATCACTCTACCTTTGTTCAACATGGCCATCTTGTTTTCCTCATCATTGCAAATGCCCGGGCTACTGGGGCAAGCATAGTGCTTGAAAAATTCCTGCAAAGCCACAAAACGAATATTTAGAAAGGCCATGTGGGTGTTACGTAAAACTGGACATAACATGCAACATTTTGGCATAACTTCATTAATACTGGCAAATATAACTGAAATTAAATAAATAAATGTAAATTAAAGACCGCAAGCAAAAAAAAAAAAAAAAAAAGAATTTGTGATTAACATCTATTTTTTGTATTGAGAAAAAAAAAAACTCTATAATTTGATTATCAACCAATAAGTGCCTGAATTTCTTACTTGTCGACCAATCAAGGGCTGCGTTTCTAACTGTGTGGCAGTGCTCATCTCAAACACCTAAATGACTTACAGCTGTTAGCATCAAGACAAAAGGACGTAATCTCAGTTTCTATCATATTTCTACTTTCCTGTCATGGTTCTATCTACATACTGTACCATCATAATGTTAATAGTAAAAATAGATGCACCCTAGTAACCAAGATATTCAATACAACCTCGATTGTAATATTGATTTTATACCACAGTTCTACAAATGGCACTTAACATATCATGCTGATATTCAGTAAAACAGCACCTCCTTTGTTTTCATTTTATTGCAAGAAAAATTTAAATTTGACTAGATTCAAGATGTTGTCACTAGCTATGATGTCATTAAGGCAGTTAAAAAATGGCCAGAGGAACTTGCAGTAATCACGTTTTGTTGAGCAGAAGGGTGTACTGCTATATATATATATAAAACTGAGGTGACAAGGGGGAAAACCTTTACATATGTCTGTTCTAATACAAAAAGCAAATGATTCTACTGCTGCACACAACAACTGCAATATGCCTTGTAGTATATTCAAAGAAACCGGTGTACTTACAACAACTTATAATGAAATATCTGGTCAATTTAATTTTACACACATTGATTGATATACAGCCCTCAAGAAATGAATAAGCATCATAATAACATGAATATTGAATACGCAGCATAAGAGTCATACCATTTTGGGCAGGGCAAAGTAAGAAATGATGGCCAGAATAATTACAACACAGGCAATGATGAAGTAGCCAAAAGCACTGTCCTGCAGTGCTGAGCCACCTGGGAAAATATAAATTAGATTAACATAAGGTCAAAGGGCCATGACATGTAAAAGCTGAAAAAATAAGTCTCAAGCAACTGCAGATATAGAATAACAAAATAATACAATCAACATAACAGCCATAGAATCAAGAATCAGTGCTTGATCAGATAGGAAGGAATACACACTGGCAAGTGCACAGATCATGGAAAAGGCTGCGAATGTCCCGGCGAAGCCCTGGCCGCTCATGATTGGAGTAGTATAGGAAGCTGGAAGCAACCCTGCTAGACCAAAGAGACTCCCCTGCAGGATCGCACCAAAAGCTGGACAGAAAAAAAAAACATAAAGAAAATGTGTGGTGAGAATGGAATATAAACAAAGAGAACTTGACACATGGTAGAATGTATCCCTGTGGGAATTTCAAAGATTAGTTCCCACCACATTCTCTGTTTTTGTTGTCTTTTCCGCAGCTAGACTTTCCAAACCAGCACGTAATAATAACATCAAAGAAGGCTAGCTGGTCATGTTGACCCTAACCCCTTAAGTGAAAAAAGGAGTCACTGCATGATGGTGGATGGACCTAATTCTCTAAAGGGCAAATCAGAGACATCCAGCAGAGCCACTCACAGTTGATGCAGACGATTTTGATCATGGTGAAGGTGAAAAAGGTCTTGGGGGCCATGTCCACCTTTACCATCACTGCAGTGATCAGGAACACCACCAGGATCACAGAGAGGCTGCCGGAGATCCTCAGTGTCTGAGAAACCCTGTGGTGGAGGAGGAAAGACAAAAATCAGAAACAAAGATCAACATTCCTGAAACATTCCTGAGCCAACATCTAGGTGAGCGCTAAAAAGGGAGCGATAAAAGAACGAACAAAATTCTCTCGTTAATTGAAGCCGACATACCATCTGGGTACATTAAATATAAAGAAAAAAAAAAACGTCTCCTCTGAACGGTGGATGTTGAAATATGTCTGCCGCTTGAACTGCGAAAGGCATTTATGTACAGTCAAATCCCAGGTTCCAAGCTGTAATCAAAACTAAATGTAGCTAATTTGTATAATCCATGTTTTATTCTTCTCGTCTACTACCTAGTAAGATTTTTAAACTTCTTTCACCCTTGTTGTGCCCTCATGCCTGCTACATTATTACTACCGTGCTATATCCAGCAGTACAACTCCCCCTCTCCTGTGATCTCGCTTAATTTTATATAGTACAGCTTTTAAATCTTGCTAATAAACTATCAGGGAAAAGATGTACTATTTGGGCTCATTTATTGTTTGATTACAGGTCTAGATACCCTTCTTCTTCCCTGAACTGACCTTGCTAGGTGAGCAATTTAATGAGCAGAAAGTGATGTCAACCTGATTTTGTTCAAATGAAAAATAATAATGAAATTACCTAATGACTATTACCTAGGAGAGGAGATTTAAGAAATGGGAATGAGAAGTGAAACAGAAGCCAGAACAGAAAACACATAGGCAACAGACATGTACACATTAACTACCTCGTGTCTCGTTAAAACTAGGGGTGCTCTGATCAGGATTTTTGAGGCCGATCACCGATTTCCGATCACTAGAAGCTGTATCGGCCGATACCGATCACTGATTACAGGGTCTACTTGAAGCTCATCATGTAGCATTATTTATTAAACTATACCTAACAACAATGTAAATCAAGTATTGAAATTACAAGAAGAGGAATATCATGAATTGACAACTGTATTTATTGGCAAGCAACATGTGCAACACGTCAACTTAAAACATAGCAGCCTGTGCTTGGTTAGTAATTGGGAACAGCTTAGAGCTCGACAAATACAACTTTCCTGTAGATTGTATAAAATTAAATTAAATA
>JAAGKR010000246.1:38521-140478 GCA_011419295.1 Clarias macrocephalus | reverse complement strand
TGATACAAGTGGTTAGGCCCTAGTCCCTGGAGCATGTAAACCTACTGGGCGGGCAAGTTTATAAGACAGTAAGGAAAAAGGCAAAAAGATGAAGAAAAAAATGTTTTTACATCTGGAGGTCAGGCAAAAAGGTATTTGTCCAATGAAGCACATTTCTATGACAATCCTTTAAGACGTATGTGAAGGAATTAGAAACAACTTATTAAAGTGTGACTTACATTTGCTATTGCTTATACCTACTGTAAAAGTATTTTGAGAAATCATATGTGCAACTTCGACATTAGGAACATTCCCAGAAAGCAAAACTGTAAATTCTGCCCTGTTTTATTTTTTTTCTGTTTCATTCATTTTCCAGACGCATTGTTTTAGCGGCTTTACTGTATATTTAAATGAAATGTTCTGTGATTATGTGCAATTTCCCAGTCAACCAGAATGCAGAGAATGGAAGCATCCATATTCATAACACGCATTTCCCACCTATTTTCAGGCTTTTCACACCATCATTTTTGCCCAACAAAATAAGAGGGAAATATCTATGGCAGAACTGGGCACAATTGAGCAGAGCAGTGAGTCGAGGAAGGGTCCCTTGGTATATGAGGTTACATAAGGGAGAAAGTCTGAATAGCTTGCTTAACTTCTGCTCAAAAAAATGGAAATAGGACAAACAGCAGTGGATATTTCTTGTTCTTGTTTTGTTTGTGTTTACACAGATTGGAGGCCCATCTGAATGTCTAAAAATTCTGAATGAATGAAAAAGTCTTTTGATTAATAGACAAATGACAAATATTTAGATAGATGGCGAGATAGAGATAGAAAACCTCACTGATATTTAAAAATTTTCTTTATTGGAAGGTTCACGTCACTGTTCTAGTAACCCATGTCTGAATGGTGGTACCTGTGCTGAGGGGGTCAACCAATACAAGTGCACTTGTCCTCACAACTGGAGTGGGAGCCGCTGTCAGCAGCAGACTCAAAAAGGTGAATCTGTTTGCTTTTCTGCCAAGTCTGTTCATTAATGCCCTTGATCAAATAGCTCTACTAAGCCTTTTTTCATGAAACATAGCAGAAAATACTAGTTGTTATTGGTTAAAGGGTATGAAAAGGTAAAGCTTTAGGCACAATCATGCTGAATTGGACAAGACCAGCTTTCATGTGTAGCATTCGGAAAAATCTTAATCTTATTATTCTTTAATCATAGCGTGTTGTATCTCTGTCTAAAGTTTTATATGCTATAATAGAAACAGTTCAGGTAAAAAAAACAATTCTGGTCAACTCACTATATAATGAATAATTTAAAACCTTTTACTCACTCATTCATCACCTACAGTATACCACTTAATCCTGTATACAGGGTCATGGAGTCCCTGCGGCCTATCCCAGGAGACTTGGGGCACACATACACACACTCACACGCTCATTCACACACTACAGGCAATTTTGGAATGCCAGTTAGCCTAACCTACATGTTTTTGGACGGTGGGAGGAAACCATAAGTAACCAGTGGAAACCCACCAAGCACAGGCAGAACATGGACATGCACTCAGACTCTGAGGCAGGAATCGAACCAGGACCCTGTAGGCGACAGTTCTAAGCAACTGCACCATGCCACAAGCCACCACACACAAACACTAACAGAATCACTGCTCTGTCGGCAAACATCTTTAACAAGGAACCTTTTACAGGGTCTGTTGTTGCAGTACAGTTACTGAAGAACAGTCATTACACTTGGACACCAAATTAAAAAAAATGCTTTAGGCGCACAACCACGTAGTCACAATATTATAGTAAATGGTACACACACGCACAGACGTTGACTATACTAGTGACGGACGCACACCAAGATGGAAGATGATTATCCACAATCCCACAGCGCGCATGAGAGAAGAACCATTTGCACAGGTGTGATCACCTGTTCTGCAGACAGTGCATACAAAATTTTTGCTCATCTTGGAAACAAACCCGCAGACCAGGTTACACATAATCCAAGAATGTAATATTTTGTATTTTTTAATGACAATATATATATATATATTTGCTAGGAGTGCTCCGATCAGGATTTTTGAGGCCGATCACCGATTTCCGATCACTAGAAGCTGTATCGGCCGATACCGATCACTGATTACAGGGTCTACTTGAAGCTTATCATGTAGCATTATTTATTAAACTATACCTAACAACAATGTAAATCAAGTATTGAAATTACAAGAAGAGGAATATCATGAATTGACAACTGTATTTATTGGCAAGCAACATGTGCAACACGTCAACTTAAAACATAGCAGCCTGTGCTTGGTTAGTAATTGGGAACAGCTTAGAGCTCGACAAATACAACTTTCCTGTAGATTGTATAAAATTAAATTAAATAACAGACAGGTGGGACGCGAGTCGGCGGAAGTTCTGCAAGGTCCGCAAGCATCCGCGAGGACCGCCAAAACAATTAAACGTTTAATTTGTCTAGCGGAAAGATGGAAACGTAATCACAGCGCCAAAACTCGCGGTGAATCATGATGAACCGTATTTACGGCCACCGAGCGAAACCGCGTAGGTGAGATAAGGGAATTACCGACAGCTGAGTGAGCGGCGGCGGCGCGCGGGTTGCTGAGCTCTCCCGCTCTCTCAGCGCGAGCCAACTTTGAAAAGTGGGAATGACCCCTGGGAATGATTCGACATGACTTTATTTATCTGGCCTTATCTCCTTTAATTTTGCATGCACCCCCATGCACTTAAATCAAAACATTTTGTTGCGTCTCTTTTGGTTCAATTGTACACATCACATTGTAATCAGACACATTCTTTCGAAGAGCTCAAAAATCTCTATTATAAGCTCCCATGTGGCGCAGCAGTAAGGTGTTCATTATTATCCTATCCTCCAGAGATTGTGAGTTCAGTGGTTCAAATGTGATGATGCAGGAATCTGCAGCTGGGAGTCCAGAGAGTTAAGGTATTCAGCAAATTATCAGCACACTCACATTCTCTTTCAAGTGAGTGCAAGAGATCAGATAAAATTTTTGTGTGAGTCAGCTGCGTAGCAAGAGCCGTTGCTGAAACACCCAGGACAGGTGAATGCCTATACAGTAATCTGAATCTGATTACAGAAATCTACAGTACAGTTTGGCCAGAAAGGAGCCAGTTTGACAGTTTTGCACAGGAAAACCAATGCATCCTTGTGCCAGTACTTCACAATATCTAGAGGAACTGTTACAGTCAAAAGTTTGGTCGCAAGTTTGGATTTATTTTCCACATTCTAGAACAATACTAGATGTTTTTCAAAACTATGAAATAACCTACGGCATTAGGTAGTTAAGTAACAACAGCAATAACAGTCAACAACAGTGTTTAGCATTTGCAAAACAAATCAAGTGTAGCGGTGTCTTATCTGTGTTGTGTCGTGTGGTAAACTGAACCTCAATACACTGAATCTCTTGCCATCATTTCCCCGATTATTGAATCTGGACAGCACATAAACAGGCAAACTGAGGACTTGTGCAGCAAATAAGCACGTGGCAGCAATGCAAGACATGTGCTGTAAAATCACATGCAGACTGGGAAGAAGCTAAGGGTGAGACATGTAACTCCCCAAAGCAGCATGAGGACAGAGGAAATCCAAATATGGAAATATGGAATCACAAAATATTGTTTTAAAAGCACACCTGCTACACGAGCACCATGATGAACCTGGCTCTCATGAAGACTATCCCAGGAGACCTCTTACCTCTGCTGCAGAGGAGAATTTCATTTAGAGTTACCAGCCACAGCTATTAATCACCAATTAAGAGCACCTCGGGTTGGAGCCATGATGAATGCTTTACAGAACATAAATAGCTAACACATCTCAATATCAACTGGTCAAAGGAGATTATTACATATTTTGGATGCCCTCAGCATTGTTTTACAATGTAGAAAGAAATAAACATCTTGGAATTAGAAGGTGTGTTCAAACCCTTAACTGGTAGTGTATAATTATAATTAGATTATAATTCTATTGATTTATTGATGTTAGACTTATAGTATATACTGTAATAAAAATGCAAAATCAGGACTAATTTGGAATGTTGTGGGCCCCCCTCTGGTACTGACCAGGATGAGGATCACCTGGTCACATGGGTGTTTTAACAAATGTAATTTCTTGGAGAGGTGCTAAAGCAGAGTTGGACCAGGTCACCATACATATTAAAACCACCGTTAGTTGCAGGGAAAAGATACTGTGCTAAACATAATACAATAAATAATGCCATTATTTGGTTCATTTGTCAGGATCACATGTAAAGAAACTTTGATGTATAAGCTGATCAAGCATTCCTCTTTTACATGTCTGGCTCACTTAATTTTATCTTTCTGAATGTTCTCCATTAAATGCTATTAGTCTACTAATTGCTATCTCCTTTGATGTCCTTTGTGAATCAGGGAACCGTCAGGAAGGCGCTGGTCTACAGCTTCCCTCAGCAACTGCTGAGCACATGGTGTGGTTATGTGCACATGCTTTGAGTTTAGTTCCTGAAAATGTTTGCATCTGAGTCTTATTTATGTTCAGTTTAACATTGTATTTTAAGTTTCAACTTTTCGGTTTGTTTGGTTCCTCAGTTTGTTGTGTTTTTTGCTCGGTAGCATTTAACTCAGTGTTTATAGCTCAGCATTATCTAAATAAAATTTCATTGCATTAAGTTGAATTGAATTACACTACTCACAATAAGTTAGGAATATTGTGAGGGACTCAGTGGATGTCATACATACGGTGTTTGTTTCACTTCAGACATTTTTGGGATGGGGAGGAAATTGTAGTGAATGACACACCTCATTTTGTGTTTTCCATGTAATGGTCTCATTGTGTACAGGTGTGCCTTATATTGGGGCCAATACCAGAAGACAACCCTTTTCAATGTGGCATCAATTTCAACATTCTGTGGGTATAAAAAGCTGGTATTGTCAGGAAGTCATTCCAAGTTCATCATTCAAACAGCCATGAACACACGACGTCACTTAACAGACGAGCAGCGCCACCTGGCCATGGGCACGCCTTCGGGTCGGTGGCAGGCAGTCAGATGTCGCTCGTGAACTTGGTGTGTCTCAAAGTGTCATCAGCAGACTTGCATCAAGACAGCAAACTACTGGCAGAGTTCATGGTAGACCCAGGAGTGGAGCCCCATGACTGACAGACCGCAACGATGACCAGTACCTAAGGACCTATGCACTCAGACATCGTTATGCAACTGCCATACAGCTGCAGGCCCATTTACGAGATGTGAGGGATACTAGGGTTTCCAGACAAACCATTCGCAACCGACTCCACCGCTTTGGCTTGAATGCCAGACGACCGTTGCAGGTGACTCCACTGACACCAAGACACCGCCGTGAACGTTTGCAGTGGGCACAAGACCATGTGACCTGGACAATGCAGCAGTGGTCTACTGTCCTTTTCACTGGTGAGTGTCGGGTCACCTTGCACAGAAATGATGGTCGTCACCGTTGCTGGAGAAGGCGAGGTGAGCGATACGCTGAGGTCAACATGGTCCCCAGGGTTTGCTTTGGTGGAGGAGGTGCAACAGTCTGGGCAGCATCACCAGTCAGCGCAAAACAGATTTGGTTATTGTAGATGGCTCAGTCACTGCATGTTCTTACCTCAGAGACATCATTGAACCCGTCATCATCCCCGAATTCCGCCAGCACACCCCCAACTTTCTGTTCATGGATGTCAATTTTTGTTATTTGGGGCTATCCTTGTTATTGTCTAAATTTTTGGGATAATAAATATTAAACTAATGAAAATGGTGTTTCTTCTCATACATTATTAGTAATATCAAAGGGAACTTTTACTTATTTCATTAAAATTCAGAGTAAATAGGAAAAGCATTCATGTAAATAACAATATCCCTAACTTATTGTGAGTAGTGTAGATTGTTTATGGTTGTTGTTCCTGTGCTTGCTATCATAGTCCCTGTACTTCTGTTTTACTGTAGTTTGTGTTTAGTTTGTGCATGTGTTTGTGCTATGTCTTACATTAAAATGGACCTACACTTGGACTTTAAAGTAAAATTATTTTATTGGTTGATTAATAGGCGGCACGGTGATGTAATAGTTAGCGCTGTCGCCTTGCACCTCCAGGGTCTGGATTCGATTCCCAGCCAAGCTCGATTCCTGTCTTTGTGTGCATGAAGCTTGCATGTTCTCCCGGTGCTTGGTGGGTACTCCGGTTTCCTCCCACAGTCCAAAGACCTGCAGATTAGGTTAACGGGCGTTCCCAAATTGCCCGTCGTGTGTGAATGAGTGTGTGAGTGAGTGAGTGGATGTATGTGCTCTGCGATGGATTGGCACCCTGTCCAGGGTGTACCCTGCCTTGTTCCCTAAGTCTCCTGGGATAGGCTCCAGTCCTCCTGTGACCCTGAATACAGGGTCGGTATAGATGATGAGTGAGTGAGTGATTGATTAATACATTAAGTGGCAGTAAAGTAAATACTGTTCTTTTTTCAAATAGATAGCATGCAAGAAAAATGCATTCATGTCTAAGTTCAGAATCAGAACCTGAGAAACTCTGATTGTTAGTGCTGTAAATGGCGTTTGTAAATCACCATGTCTAAACCATTGATTTTTTTTATGAATGTGATTTGTCTGAATTTGTTTATGTTTATATGTGTACTTGTGTGTGTGTCAGTCATGCAGAATCTCTTTGCCACCAGCCACAGGCTGAAGCCTAATCTCCTTTCACCTCCCCTCTACTTTTCAGCCCCTCCAGAGTGGAGTGTGGTGAATAATCCGGAATTTAGCCGCAAACCTCGTTGCTCTAAAATGGACCAAAGTTATCAATGCAGTTGTGATGTTGGCTTCCATATGAGCGGCACCTCTTACAGCAGCCTCTGCCAGGGTACGCTCTTCTTTTTTGCTTACAAGTTTCAAGTCAATTCCAACAATATTCAGGATGAAAAAATAGGCCTTCTGTTTAAGAAATATATCTCTTAGATGAGATGAGATGAGTCGAAACCAGATGAGATTAGTAAAGCAAAAACAAATGTTTAGAATGTTATTAGACTCATATACATGTGAACTACAGTATATAATTTGGCAAATTAGCAACTCCAGTATATTGTAACATTTTGCTGAGGTAGAGCCAGAGATGCCCATTCTCATTCTGAAGTCTGGTGGCTTTTTCCACTTTTTATTATTTTTAAACACGCATGGTAACTTCGGTGTTAACTGCTGAGAGCTGACTGTGAGATCAAAAGCAGTCAGTCTTAGTCTAATTAATCCCAACAATCCTTAAACACCATCCACAGCTGGCAATAGCAGAGCATCGTACAAGCAATGACGTTCCCACGTCTGTTATTTTGTAACACTGTCACTGGAGCGCATACATAATGTTATGGTTGATATATTACTGGTGCTTATGTTGAAAGTGCATTGTCAAGGCCCATTTTATGTGTAACTGTGTTTATTTGCGATGTCCAAAATCTGTAACAAAGCCACTAAATGTTAGATGGACCCAGACAAACTGAACACATGGCTGTCGTTTTATAGATTTTTTTTCCCTGCATATGTTTGTTTTTCTTTAGTTTTCTTTTTCTCTTTTTTTCTGGCTTTCTACTTCATTTCTTTGTACTGACTCAGTCTTCCATTCCTCAACTTATTACTGCTTTTCTAAGTTTATATCTCTTTTCTTTTGAACCTTTAAGGTGAAAAACTTACCATACTATCATCCGTCTCTCTGCAGATGTGAACGAGTGTGAGGTGTACAAAACTGGCAGCGGATTACTCTGTGCTCACTTGTGCGTGAACATTCCAGGCTCGTACCGCTGCTCCTGCCCCAGTGGTTACAAGCTGCTTGCAGATGGCAGGAGCTGTGAGGGTAAGCGACACTTGTGTGAATTTGTACACTCCGAAACACATACAGTATATAAAACAGAAAATAAGATGTTGGGTTTAAATCAGTTAAATTTATTCTGTGGAACACATGAGAGTATACGAATACTCCATAACATTAAAAACCACATGCCTAATATTGTGTAGGTTCACCAAAGACATGAAAGCCACAAGACCTCTGAAGGTGTTCTGTGGTGTCTGGCACCAAGATGTTAGGATCCTTTAAGTCCTGTAAGGTACAAAGGGGCCTTTATAGATAAGACTTGCTCCTACAGGAGATCCCACAAATGCTTAATTGGATTGAGACCTGGAAATATTGGAGGCCTCAATCCACAGGCTAATCCATGATATTGGTAGACAACAACTTGAATTCGTCACGTTTCTCAAAACATTTCTAAACAGTTTTTGCAGAATGGCAGGGCACATTATCCTGCTGAAAGAGGCTGCGGCCATTAGGCAACACAGTCGCCTTGAAAGTGTGTAGTTGGTATGCAACAATATTTAGTGGTACGCAACAAAGAAACATCCAGAAGAATGCCAGGACCCCAAGGTTTTCCTGCAGAACATTGCCCAGAGTATCACACTGCCCCTGCCAGGCTTACATTGTTCGACTGGACTCAGGACTGGAATCTCCTACAGCCTACCTGAGCCTCCAGGAACAAACTGGACTCCTTTTAATTTTAACACATCTCCTGTTACACTGAACTTCCAGTACACATTATTAAGTTGATCAATCCCTGCTATCCGTTATCACCCAGATGAGGATGGGTTCCCTGTTGAGTCTGGTTCCTCTCAAGGTTACTTCCTATTACCATCCCAGGGAGTTTTTCCTTGCCACCGTCGCCCTCAGCTTGCTCATCAATCTTATCATTTTGATTCATACACATTGCATACAGACTTACTTCTTTTTATTGTGTAAAGCTGCTTTGCGACAATGTCAATTGTTAAAAGCGCTATATAAATAAAATTGACTTGACTTGACTTGACATTCTTCCTACTGTGTACCCTGGTGCCATCTCTTCAAGTGAGTGATGCACATGTACTGTACATGGCTGACCACTTTTGGTACTAAGCTTTATATACCAGAAGCACCTTCAACACATCAACTTTGAGCCAATTGTTCACTTGCTGTGCAATATATCGCCACCCTTGACAGGTGCCACTGTAACAAGATAATCAGTTCTATTCATTTTACCTGCCAGTGGTTTAACTGTTAGGCTGATCCTTGTAGTTCAGGAGCTCCCAACTTTTTGTCCGAACACCCTGAAATGGATTATACAGTATAACTTGTCAGTGACTTCAAGCCTTGACATTTTTATTGAATTTATAATTTGGAACTACTGTAACATTTGAGTATTTTATTATGTTATATGTAGTAACACATTTGTAACATAAATGACTAGTTGAGTTAGAAGCGTGAGCTTGCATTTCTTTACACACCACAGGAAGTGTGTATGAAATCTGGTTTGTTCCTGATGCAGTTGTTCAGACATTATAGCTGGCTCTTTTTTTCCCCTTGTAACAAGTGAAATGTTTATTGAAACCAGTTAGTTTTCGTCATGAATAACAGACTAGAATAGTAAATAAGTATGTATTTTAAGTCACAGTGCTACAGTAGTTTGCTCAGTAGACGTAGGTGTATATGGGGAAATGAGTTCATTTCTGTTGCTCCTCTATTTTCCCAGGCTCAGATTGATATAATTGAGTTGCATCATTTCAACTCCATAAAGTGGTGCAATCATTTCAACTTTATAACAGAAAAGAGTTCACAACTGTTATAAATGAAATATGAGCTACAGAAGGGTAAAAACTAAGCTATAGAAAAACTAACTTAACATAGGGGAAAGGCAACGGAGTTTAAAAGTGTGTGGAATCCTTTTGTAAAATTTCTTGAGCAAAAAAGTATACATATATATTATTTCTTCATTATTATTTGTGAGTTTTAATTGCATGCAATTTATTTCTTTTTACAGTTAAGATTTGAAATTGCTGCTCTCCCATAACTTATGGTGAGAAAATTCTCTGAATGTAAAATCTGAAGGATTAATACTATGTTTTACATGAGCAGACCTTTTATGTGTCTAGTATGTGTTTGCATGTGTTTACAAAATGACATTGCATTGTTTACGAAATGACATGGGACGAATGGCACAGTCTGTGAATCCTGCAGGTTGTCATGTGTGAGAATAAGAGAGTTGAACAAGAAAAAATTCAGTTTCACATCATGCATGTTTTGTTAAACTCGTTCCTTAGCACCACATGTTTTTTTTTTTTTTCATGTTGAGGACATTCTCTTTCTCACTCAAACTCTTTTCTTTTTTCCTCTTTTTCTTCTTTCCTTTCTTCATGCCTGTGCTGATCCAGATGTGGATGAGTGTCTTACACAACAGCACAACTGCAGCCGTGGCACCACCTGTGTCAACACCGGAGGAGGTTTCCAGTGTGTAAATCCAGAGTGCCCACACTTGCACGAAAATATCAGCTATATCAAGACATCACCTCTGTGAGTGCCCGTGCATACAACTGAACCAGACCAAGACCAAACACACACCGTTCTGTTTTACCTTTTTTCTTTTACCGTTTTTGTAGGATGTCAGCATAGACGTATATAACAACAACAGGAGATATAATGGAGTCCAAAGAGCTGAGATGACAGAAATTTCTGGTATCGGTGTGTTTCATTTATAACTGGAAATAAACAGAAAGTTATAAAGAAATTATTATATTATGTGAGAATTAAAAGGAAATGTTTAAAATCTTCAGTATTAAGTATTTAAGATAATGCATGATTTATCCCTTCCACTGAAAAACATTTTCAGATGACATGCACATAGTTTGAACTAACATACTGTATATAAACACAAACACAAACGTGTGGAGTACATATACTCATTAGGTATACCTTGCTAGTACTGGGTAAGATCTATTTTGCCTTTAAAACTGACTTGATTGTTAATGGCATTGATTCAACAAGCTGCTAGAAACAGTGCTTAGATATTTTAGTCCATATTGACACGATAGCATCACGCTGTTGCAGAATCATCGGCTGCACATCCATGTATCCATGAATCTCCCATTCCACAACATCCCAAAGGTGATATTGTAATGCTAGTTCTAATTCTAGGTGATCACTTTGAGACAAATTTTCATAATTTTCTTTTGATTGTGTAAAGCTGCTTTGAAAATTGAATTGAATTGAATTGAATTAATATACCAACACAACAGCACTTCCTTTCATGTGATTGGTTAATTAGGACACCTAGCATGCAGTAGTTGTGCATTGTTGTGCATAATATAACTGTTGTATAATATTGCATGGCTATAGGATTTGAGAATGTTACTGGTGTAGGTGGAAACCAGATCAAGATGTACTGTATGTAAAAGGTTTTGAGTTGATATTTAGGCAAGCTACTAGAAAAATGCTAATTAATTCCCCTCTATAATCCATTATAAATTATCCATTATATGCACAATGGCGTTTTCAGAATTACATATAATTGGATTTTACTTATAGATTTGACAAATGTGTGTGTTATCTTAAAAGACTTCAGTCTAAATTACAAAATCAAAGTATAATTTATATATTGTTCATGCCTTTTAGGTCTGTGTATATTAGTAACCTTTAAGATAAACTGTATGCAACCAAAATTTGTTAAATATTTATAAGTAAGTTTAAGCCAAATACCTTGTTGACTTTTAAGTGGCTTGAACGTCTTCAGCAAAGAGGGTTCTCAACAGATCTTTGGACAGCAAGAGGATGTGTTTCAAGATGGCCAGGTCCTGTCTCATTGGCGTTTTATGCTTTTCTTTAAATTGAACTAAAAAATTTTTAAAGTTAGAAAGCGGTATTTCAGGATTCCTTGCTATTTATCTCTGGGACAGTTTACCCTCAGATTGACCAACTGATTTGGCCTCTTTGAAAATAGGACACTTGTTTGGAATTGTGATTTCTAGGCAAGCTTGATGGGTATATTCTAATTTAGAAAGAAGAAAACAAATGCTAGTCATACTCAAGGCAACTAATATTGGTGCATACATTTTGTTTTAAAACAATGGGTATCTACTTATACTTGAACTACATTGACTTTTATCCATTACAAAACATTATTTATGGAATGCTAATCTGGCTAGATGTAATCATAGTATAATAGTGATATGTGCTACGATTTCTGCAATGCAAATACATTTTTCATTTTAAACCATAAGTTAATCATTAGTTATGTCCTACCTCCTTGCAGTCAATGTGAGAGGAAGCCCTGCCCTATGACGAGCCGCACTTGTCACATGGCCCCAAAAACAGTTTCCTATCACTACCTGTCTCTTCCTTCGAACCTGTCAACCCCAGCTACGTTGTTCCGCATGGCTACAGCGACTGCTCCTGGCCGACCAGGACCCGACAGCCTGCGCTTTAGCATCGCGGAGGGTGGAGACACCCGAGGCATGTTTGTCATGCAGCGCTCAGACCGGCAGACCGGTGAGCTGATCCTGGTCCAACCGCTGCTTGGACCACAGGAGCTCAGTGTGGATGTAGAAATGGCTGAGTACATGGATCGCACCTTCCAGGCTAAACACCTTGCACGGGTCCATGTGCTCATCTCTTCCTATAAATTCTAATAAGGTAGAGGTTCCATAGGCTTTTGACCTTTCCGTTCTGTTTTGAAACTGGAACAATACGATAAACTTTTGCTAAACTGAAACATTATGTCCAAAAAACAAGCAGTAAAACTTAAAACTGCCTAGATACAAAATATTTGCTCTTTGTAGTTTTAGCTATATTTGTATCAGATTCTGTATTATTTTTTGCATTTTTGTTTCCATAGCTTTACTTAAAATTATTTGGAACCTTGATTATGGCTGGGTTTTTTAGAATACAGAGCAAAACATTGAAGAACCAATGTGAATCTACTTGATTTATTTATGTACTGTATATAGGGCTTTCAGAAAAAAAAACAGCTACAGCTCTTGTTTGAATTAAACAGAAAACAAAAATTGTAACCTGAATAAAATTATTCTTTTATTTACTTTATCCTCATAAATCTTGAGTTAATGGTTAAGTGACTGGACATGTAATGTATTGAAACTGTATTTTTGTTTCTATGCGTAATAAGCAAGGTATCTAAATAAAACTGTGGTTCTTTAATGGACTTTCTCCATGAATACTACTGGGATCAACACTGGCCTGAAAAATGAAAGACTATACCTTAGTGAGTTTTGTAATGATCTATTTTGCTATTTAAATCACTTATTTTTTACCAAAATGTATAGGGTAAAGTAAGCACATTATAACAAGCATTTTGCACCATGTGCCTAGGCATCAGATCTGAGCTCCATCATTATTAGGAAAAAGACTTGTTTGAGACTTTGTTTGATATGAACATTTTTTAAAAGCTTATTTTGGTTTCTGTCCCAAACAAGCTGGGTCAATCATTAGGTATATATTCCCCTAAACTATAGTTTAAGGAAATAAGCAACAGACTGCCTCAACCACCTCAGACGTTAAATGAATGTTAATATTCATAAAGACCCACTTTAATACTATAATAATGGTATGTCCTCATCCAAACACAATGACCTCTTTAGAGTAAATGAATTAGAAATTAGTCCATTATAAACTTTGAAACTTTTCTTCAATTTGCACGAATCACTTTACCCCATGCTTGTCCTGTGAACAGTTTAACTGACAGAGAGTCAGCTACATACAGTCATCCAACATAAAGTCTGGCAGTTTTTAACAGTTTAATTTGTACATTTGTTCAACTAATATCATTAACTGGGACTGACAGCTTTTTAGCAAAAACAATAACAATACACAAGGACTGAAATTAATCCTTGGCATGGAAAAAGGATGCTTTCCCCCAACTTCTTTCAATAGGAAACAAGTATTTCACACATATGATGTTCTGATGTTGTTCCATAATTCCTCCTGTTTTACTTTCTGCTCAACAGACAGAAAAAAGTGTTCCCATGACTGACAAGAACTTTGTTTAGAGCAAATAATCTGAATAAAATCTCGGTTGAAAGTAAAACAGGAGGGAATAAGGAATAATATCAACCCTTGAGAAATATACATGAAATATTTTCCATTCAAATATAAAAAAAGGACATTTTGCTTTAAAAAACATTGTCATACCCTGCTAGACTGTATGATGGATGAATGTAATTAACTGTCAACTGCTGATTATAGCATACAGTTCTCAAAAAGTAAAGCGTTATTCTTAACGGTTTTCATATGAGGACATATGTAATAGCCATAACACTGACATTTATTATCAATTATATAGCAGCAAACTGGTGACAGGATCATGGGCACCTGTCCGGTCCAATCCCACAGAAAAGCCAATGAAGCACCAATCATTAAAAAAGTCAAGGCTGGAAAGGCACCACAACACCCAGTGCACCATGGCATGTCATGCACAGGGCCCAGCAGGCAAAGAGACCAAGGCTGCCAAGCTGGCCTCCAAACTCCCATCGCCACTGGGTCCTGCGGAGCCACACCCTGAGGGTCCAGAGCTGCCCCCGGTGGCAAAAATGGAAGTAACATTATGGCTCATTGGTGAATAGACTGTGTAGTTCAGGGAGAATTTCATGTCATCATATGAGAACATTTGGGTCTAAGAGGTTAAAGTGTGGCTTAAAACTACAGCTAAAATACAACCTTATATTTAATATTTTCACAGCTATTCATTGGTCATCTTCATTTCTGAAAATTATGCACAATTTATACCTTCCCTACGTTACACTTTTTAAATAAATGCTTAAACAAAAGTGCTTAAAAGATAGATGAGAAAACTACCCCCAAAAAAGTGGAGGACACAGGAGATGTGAACTAACTTAGTTCTCATATGAGGACATATGTCCTCATAATCATACATAGAAGAACATAAGAACATAAATCATTGGTAAATACAATAAGCTGCTGGAGGACTCATAACACTCTTTTGCACCTGCAAGTTACAACAACTACAAGAAGCTGTTCTGCCGATCCACAGCAGCTGGAACATCTAAGAGCATTTGAGTAAGTTCATAACATCAGGAGCAGCCACCAAAACCTTGACTGCCTGGCATGTTTTTGGTGAGACACTTAGGCCCCCTAGTGGCTAGAATTTTCTATACAACCAGAGATAAAAGTATGTGCTACTTTTAACTTGGAAAGAAAAAATTTATATCTGGAAAAGAATTTGCAGTGTTCCCTACAGTCAGACTAAAATATATAAGAAAATCACTGGGAAACAACACAAGTAAAAACTCACGAGGAAAGTTTTCACATACAAGTGTCTCACAGAAGACTAAGTGTCAGATTATCAAAATTAAAGAAAAAGATTCAGATATACAAACACTGTAGTTGCAAGCAGCGATGAGCGGGCCTAAGCACACTAAGCCATCGCCACCCAGGCACACCAGAAAGACAGCGGGCACAGTAGGCACCTGCATTTAAAGGGGGTATCCCAATACCATCATGACATAATTTTAGAAAAGGGGGAATTTTATGTTTAGACTTCCAAAAATCCCCAGATGCTACAGGTCCCTCTAAGACAAGACATGTTAACGACAGCAGGGTTATGATCTGGGGTTGCTTCCGTGGGCTCAGCAATTTGTGTGCCAATAAAATAAACTTAGCTGCTGACCTGAATGTACTGAATTACCAGGTTATCACATCAATGGAGTTTTTCCACATTTGGCTCAGATTGTTAAAGAAAGGTTTTGACAGCATGAGAAAACATTTTCACACATGAATTGGCCACCACAGAGGCCTAACCTTAACCCAATTTAGTGGCTTTGTATTTGTTCTGAAAAGACTTTACAGGGATGGTTGATGCTTCAGTCATCAGTACACGATCTCTAAACTGGAAACATAAATAAGCTGAAAAATAAAACCAGGCCAAAAACTCAGAAAGCTCATCAGGAATTCTAGCTCAATATTGGGCACTCCCTTGAAGAGTTAGGAATTAGTGGTGGAAAGAAGGATGTGACACAAACTGTTATAACCATCACCGAGAATGGTACAATAACATACAATGGTGTGAAAAAGAGTTTGCCCCCTTACTGATTTCCTTTTTTTTTTTTTTGCATGTTTGTCACACTTTAATGTTACAGATCAAACATTTTTCAATATTAGTCAAAGATAACACAAGTAAACACATCATGCAGTTTTTAAATGATGGTTTTTATTATTAAGGGAAAACTAAATCCAAACTTATAGCCCTGTGTGAAAACGTGTTTGCCCCCTAAACCTAAGGGGTTGAGGCAACCTTAACAGCAACAATTGCAATCAAGTGTTTTCGATAACTTGCAATGAGTCCGTTACAGCGCTGTGGAGGAATTTTGGCCCACTCATTTTTTCAGAATTGTTATAAGGTCATGCCACATCTCAATTGGATTCAGGTTGGGACTTTGACTAGGCCACTCCATTTTGTTTTTCTGTGGACTTGCTGGTGTGCTTTGGGTCATTGTCCTGAAATCTAACTAAATAAATGTTGAATGAATTAATACTGTATTGTTGGCCCAACTTCTTACAGTGCTATTTGTTGAGACAACAGATAACACTGTGTTCTTGAAAACTTTGGAAACACATTGAATAAATAAAAAATATTCAGATGCAATCACGTGTCGGACTGATGCTATCAGACTGCGCTAAAGAGCTGAAGATGGCTGTTTTATGGATTTTATTATTTTAGTGAGTATTTATTAAGTATTTCTTTATTTTTGTAATAAAATATGTTTCAGTTAGCCAGGGGCGCCGCTAAGGGGGGAAAGTTAGGACGATTCTAAGGGCCCACGCCCTTTAGGGGCCCCCAGAGATCTGCTTTATTAGTAATAACACTACTAGTGGGTGTGGTAGGGGGGCCCAATCGCATATTTTGTCATAGGGCCCAAAATTGCTAGCGGCGCCCCTCCAGTTAGCCTACATGTATTTTGGACAGTTAGCGTTTTATATGTGAGGCCGGTGTGTTTCCGCTTATCGTTATACTGAGGCACCCTGACATTACTGAGGTGAGATTAGCTAATGTTAGGTACGCTGTACAGGAGCTAGAGAGCTAAACATTCATATCGATCTTTTTCCCCACTTTGCCCTGACTTGTCCAGCAACAGCGTCCTGCTCCACCGCAGCACACAAGGCCGCGCAAGCGCTCAGCTAACGAAACGTCGAGAAAACCCCGCAGTGTTTAACAGTTAAGGAGTAGCGGCGCTTCAGTAATCAGTAAGTTAAGGGATATAAAAATGACCGTGTTAGTTTGGCTTCAGAGTCGCTAATGCTCATCTACGAGTGTTATATCGGTTCACTTATCTGTATGAAAACCAAATGAGTTCATTTAAAACATCACTTCAAACATGTAGTTACTCCTGAGAATGACAAAGTTTTGAATATGAAACGATGTATAGCTTTAAAACATCATTAAAATTCCAGAAACAGTGTTTTACACTCTGGTGGTGTATAATAGCCTTTTTAATATATTTTACTTTTTATCATAACTAGATATTCAGTGAAATTTATAATCTTTGTTTTTACAAGACTCCCCTTGTTCTCTTTAACCAGAGCTCTGCTGTGGAGGATTGGGGTCAGAGGGGTGACGGCTGGCCTTTTGGAGCTGCTGAAGGAGCATGAACAAGCTGTTGGAGGGGAGTGTAATTCTTGAGGGTTTGGGTGACACAACGCAGCAACTTTAGGAATGATGTTTGGTCAGGTCTGTGCTCTAAACATTGAATTCCAAAAGGATGGGCACCTATGAAGCCATCCAAACAATTATTATTGGACTTGGAGAGACACACTCCCTCAGATTCACATGCTGACAAACATTCTTGTTGTCATAGACTCTTGTTTTGTGTCTGACACATTGGGAAAAATAGTCTTAAAAAGTCAAATCGTTGCTAGTTTTTAAAAATAGTTATGCTGTTGTACTGTAAAAGAATCAGTAAGATACTGATACGCATCTGGTGGTCTCCAGGTATTTTATTGACCTTTAAGCAAAATAGAACGTGTATTCTCCTGTTTTGTGCAGATCACTGTTTTAACTTTGACTAGTTTTGGAAGAATAAAGGTTTTATAAGTAATGTTTGTGTGGTTTAATTGTCAGAGTATTGTTAGGCCAAGCTGTTTTTATAGAAAAACAATCACTTTAACAAACTACTTCAATGGGAGACAACTTACCTTTTTGAGTAGATGAAAAGTTGAGCTAAGTCAGCCCTAGAGAAATATGATTAATTGAGCCCACAATCAATACTACTTGAGCTTATATTTATTCACTGGGTTAATGATGTTGCAACAAAACAGCAATGGGAAATATTTTGTTTGGCCAGCAAATTTCTCTTAAAACTGAGTAAACTTAAAAAAGCAAATTGTTACTAAACTTTTTTTACATTAAGATGGCCTGTTTTTTTTTTTTTTACAGTGCAAGTTCACTTCAGCTTGAGGTCACAAACGGATGGCCGGACATTCCCCTTTAGGATATTTTGGTATACAGCAGAATTAATGGTTCTATTTTTTTTTTTTATCACAGCAAGTTTTCCTGAAGCAGTGAAACAGCCCCAGACCATCACATATACTGTAGGTACCACCACCATACTTTACTGTTGATATGATGTTCATATTCTGAAATGCAGTGTTTATACACATAATGGGACACACGCTTTCCAAAAAGTTCAACTTTTGTCTCGTCAATCCACAAATTTTTTTCCCAGAAGTCTTGGGGATCATCAAGATGTTTTCTGGCAAAACTGAGATGAGCCTTTATGTTCTTTTTGCTCAGCAGTGGTTTTCATCTTGGAACTCTGCCATGCAAACTATTTTTGCCCAGTCTCTTTTTTTATAGTGGAGTCATGAACGCAAACCTTAGCTGAGACAAGTGAGGCCTGCAGTTCTTTGGATGTTGTTTTGGGGTCTTTTGTGACCTCTTGTACGAGTTGTCGCTGCGCTCTTGGGGTAATTTTGGTCGGCCGGCCACTCCTGGGAAGGTTCTCCACTGTTCCATGTTTTTGCCATTTGTAGATAATGGCTCTCACTGTGGTTCGCTGCAGTTCATTTGCTTTTGAATTTCTTTGGATCTCGACATGATTTCTAGCTTTTGACAATCTTTTGGTCTATTTCACTTTGTCAGGCACGTCCTATTTAAGTGATTTCTTGATTGCGAACAGGTGTGGCATTAATCAGGCCTGGGTGTGGCTAGAGAATGTGAACCCAGGTGTGATAAACCAGAGTTATGTTTTAATACGAGGCTTGTGTTATCTTTGACTTGTATTTAAATTTGTTTGATGATCTGAAACAATAAAGTGTGACAAACATGCAAAATAAATAAGAAATCAGTAAGGAGGAAAACACTTTTTCACACCACTGTATATAAACAAAGAACTTGGGAGAAAATTTCATGTCCTCATATGAGGACATTCGGGTCACAAGAGGATATACATTCTGTTTATATTGCACTGATATGATCACAGCAGCAATCAAATAGTAGAACCAACAGTACCACTTATACCAGTTTATTCCGTTATCACTACATAATTGAGCTACACAGAGTATTCAATAATTAAATATGGCACAAATTCCACACTAATAGCACAGAAAATATTTAATGAATAGTGTATGAAAGCAAGACGCCAGGCAGCATGGTGGTGTAGTGGTTAGCACTGTTGACTTGCACCTCCAGGGTCTGGGTTCGATTCCCAGCCAGACACTTCCCGTTTCTGTGTGCATGGTGTTTGCATGTTCTCCCCGTGCTTGGTGGGTTTCCTCCCACAGTCCAAAGATCTGCAGATTAGACTGATTCCAATTCCCAAATGGCTGTAGTGTATGTATGTGTGCTCTGTGATGGATTGGCACTCTGTCCAGGGTGTACCATGCCTCGTGCCCTAAGTCTCCTGGGATAAGCTCCAGGCTGCCTGTCCCCCTGAATACAGGATAAAGTGGTATAAACGACGGGTGAGTGAGAGTGAGTGAGCAGGACTCCAACACTGGTTGCTGTGAATGCAGTCTCTTTCAACATTCAAAAATTCAAGGGTGCTTTATTGACATAACAAATATTATTGGTCAAAGCTCAGAAATAAGTCAGAAGAAAATGACAGGAATAGATACAAAAAGATGTAGACATTATTACTAATTAGATGTAGTAAGAAGTAATAAAAAAAGATAGAGAGATATATTTAAAAATAAATAGAATAGCATAAAAGGGTGGCATGGTGGCTTAGTGACCTTTGCGACCTTTGCTCTTCCAGGCTCAGGGTTTGATTACGATCTCGGGTCTGTGTGCATGGAGTTTGCAAGTTCTCCCTGGGCTTGGTGGGTGTCCTCCCGGTGCTCCGGTTTTCTCCCACAGTTCAAATACATGCCGATTAGGCTCATTTGCATTCCCAAATTTGCCACAGTGTGTGAATGCGAGTTTGAATGTTAAGCATGTGACATTTGCAATATGCAATGAGCTTGTGAGTGTGTGTCTGTATAGGGGCCAGGGTAGTTCAGTGGTTAAGGCACTGGACTATGATTTAGAAAGTCCCAGGTGCAAACCCAATAACCACAAAGTTTCCCTATGTCAGGCCCTTGAACAAGGCAATCAGCTGTATAATGAGGTAAAAATGTAAGTTGCTGTGGATAAGGGTGTCTGCCAAATGCAGTAAGTGTATACAGGATAAAGTGGTAAAGATGAAGAATGAGTGAGAATTGTATAAAACATAATAATTATGTATAGTAAACACATTAAGGTCTGCATTCACACGTGTGAGAGCTATTGAATAAAATAAGGAGAGCAAGGGTAGTAATAATAAAAAATAATGTGTGATGTGGTCCCTCACTGCCCCTCACCTGGTGGTAGGTGTGTGTACTGTACTGTACTGTGCTGCTTGTGTGCAGCGCGCTCTCTCTGCTCCCCCAGTAGGTGGGGCAGTGTGTCGGGGTTGTGGAGGCAGTCAGTCTCTCAGTCTCTCTCTACACTACACTGCTCTAGCAGCCCATCAGCCATGTCCGGTACTGTTGTAAGGTGGACGATGAGCACCTCTGCCCTGGACAAGATCCTCTGGTCCTTTCTCCCGTCCTGCATTTTAATCCTGTCGCTCATTAACGGCGTTTATACCTCGCCGGAGACCGGACACTGGATTACTACAGTCGTCAATGTAAGTAGACACAAGGAGTGAGAGCAGTGCGTGAGACGAAGAGTCAGGCCGGTGGACAAGACAGTATAACTAACCTAACTCACGGCTTTCATTGTATTTGATTTCAGTAACTCGTTCTTTAGTGCGCAGGTTGTGTACCCTTTATTCATCCACTGAAGCGACAACACTCGCCAGCTTTACGCACGCTTAGCCTACTAGCCGGTCAGCTAACTAGCAAGCTGATGTGGCATTGAGTCACGGCTAATCCGAGGTCCTTAGCGTCAATTTAGTGCAGTAAAACACAGCTGCTGTGCCACTGAACACACACTGCCACAGTGTGTGTGTGTGTGTGCGTATGAAAGACGGACCTGGTAGGCTAGCTAGTGTAGCTAATCAGGTTATCTAGCTAGACAGCTGTCTGTTTCAGCTCACGATCAAGGAATTAACCTAGCAACTACCTGACAATTATTTCTTTATATGAAGGCCCTTAATATAGAAGAATGGTTTTCGTTCTTCAGATTCGTCTATTTTTTATTTCTTGACTAACATTAAATATTTAAAGGTAGTTCCAGTGCTTCTAGCCGATATCTAGTGGCTGTCTGAAAGGTGATGCTGCGTCTCAGTAACGTGACTGGAAAGTACAGATAGGAGCAGACCATTAGTGTTGGATAAGGGTGAACTGCTGTCATAACATTTTATACACAGTGGCAATTTATTTTTTATTTACAATCATCTACATGTATTGCCATTAATTGCCCATTTTCAAATGTTTACTCCTTCCATAATTCTGCACTTCAATCACAGTAGTTGTTTCTAGTTCAGTGATGTCCAATACTTTCCAGAAAGGGCCTGTGTGTGGGTGCAGGTTTTTATTCCAACCAAGCAGAAGTCCCACCTGAAAGTCTATTGAAATTCTAGAGCCAAGAATCAGGTGTGGCTTCTGCTTGGTTAGAATGAAAACCTACGCGCGCACACAAATAGGACCTTCCTGGAGCAGATTGGACACCACTACATTAGTCCATCTTCTATTAGTTTTTGTAGATTAAGTTGTGGTTGAGGCACAGCAACTTGCTTCCTAAACTTGCTTCCTAAACATGCTTCCTAGACTGTGAACAGTCCACCAATGCACAGCTTCAGCACTGCAGAAAACTCAGCACTGATGGTTAACACATTGCACATGAACACAAGGGGCTGTTGTCTCAAATATTGCTTTTCCACAGAGTACAGTCACAAGTCTTGCAGCGCAGAGCTATTCAGAGCCTAGACCATCAAATAACACTACACTACTCACAAAAGTAGTTTTAAAGGTTGTGAATGTTGGCTAGTGATTGCCATAAATAGTAAAATACTACTTTTAACAACTTTTAACAGGAAAACAAACACTTTCTTTATTTTACCATAAAATTTGTTTAACGCTGTTGCGTGTCACTTTTACAGGAGATAAAGGAAGGTGGAGAGCAGCCTAAACAAAATCTTTGTGAAAGCAAGCAGGAGTTAACACTAGTTGTGACACTAGAAGTGAAGTACTTTTCAGAGCAATTATTTGGAATGTGAATTGAACCAGTCTGCATTATTTTTAAGCTGCATTATTTTTTACTCAAGTCACTGTTTGCGGTGCTTACTACTGAGGCATTAGGGTAACTAAATTCAACATCAGTTCTTAGGCCTGGCCTACATATTGTATGGGTCATCAGGCACCGGAGACAAAGTCAAAATGTATCATCTTATAATCACTGAGATTGTAAAATTACAAAGTATATAAAGTAAAAATGGGTTTAGGCCAGTATGGCATTCATTAGAAAATGACCATGCTTTGTTATACTGTTAGAGTGTCAGTGGTATTAAGACTGTGAAATGACCTATGTCATTATTATTATTATTATTATTATTATTATTATTTATTTATTATTATTATTTTTTTTACAGACATCAAGCCCTTTGTTTTTAAAAAAGTCCATGTACAAGGAAACTGACATTCAGTTAAAAGGTAGGGATTACATCCTTTATAAATAATATGACCAACCAGACCACCATGTGGCTTTTTTGAACCGATTATTAATTGTATTTGTGCTATTAGAGCTATTATGAGCTATTAGAGCTTTTACAGAGACTATTGCATATTTTGGATGTCTTCATTTTACAATGTAAAAGAAAAAAAAAAAAAAATCAGGAATGCCAATGAAATTAGATGATGTGTCCAGACTTTTGACTGGTAGGGTAACTAATTTGATTTATTTATTTTTTCCTTTGCAGTCTCTTCCTTTAACTGTCCAGTTGAGGTCCTGTTTACTGTAAGGTGGTATTTGAAGTTCTCCCTTTGTCACAATGAATTCACTAACATAGAGGTAACTGGAGTTCAACATGTTTTTGAAGCTGCATAAATATTAATCAAATATTTCACGTTAAAGTTTCCGTTGTGTTTTTGTGAACAGGAAAGATACAAAAGGACACTACTGGGTAGAGGAGAAGGTCTAGACCCCAATCTTCTTGCACCAGGAGAGTACATCGAGCACAAATACAGACCATTAACCTGCAACAATGGGATGCAGGTTTTCCCCATGCTAAATGTATGTAAAACAGGTATTACTTTATGTCCAAGTGGCTAAAACACTTCCTCAGCTTTTAACTAGCAGCATATTTAACAATCCCTTTAATAGCATTTTATTTTACTGCTCTCAGGACTTGGACACTGAGTAGATGTGTATTGTGTCATTTACTTGATTGAATTACATCCAGGACAGAAGTAGCATGGCATGGATTTCAGTATATTATTTGAAACCTTTAAGACCAAGGCAGGAAATGTTGTACCCATTGGTGCATGCGTTACTATTTTCAGATCAGCTGTTGTTTTGATCAGTACCACTTTTTGAGAAATGTATATATTTTTTCACTTAGCATTTTTCTACAGTCAGAATGTCTTCAATGTTCTGATGTTATCTTTAATAACATATATCTTTAATAACAATATCTTTTATGTTATCTGCAGAAATCCCAAGCAGAGCCAAGAACAGTGGATCCACAACAACAGGGTTCAGATCATGTAAGTCTGTATAAGCTTGTATAATGCATTTTTGACTTATAGTGATGGCCACAAAATGTGCTTACATTAAAATCTTACTTTTTGTGCTAATCTTGTTAGAATATCAATTACACCAGGTGGCTTTCAGAAGAAGTTGTAGTTGAACCAGGTAAAAAGGTAAAGTTCATGTTTCTTGATGTTTGCGAAAAAAGTTCATGTCTGCAGAATGTGAGGGTGTCGAGCAGTTTTTTTATTGCAATCCTTTTTTCATAAGGATCATGTCATTGCTACAACATGGAGAGATGGACCATATCTACTAGTGGTGTTGATCGATACTAATAAAAAGGACAACAACTGGAATTTAACCTGTAAGTGTCATGTGTATTTATTTATTTAACACTTTTCTATAAGTAGGATTATTTGAACTTTAACTTAACTTAATATTAACATTGCTACTATTGAATTCCTAATTACAGTAGTAACATCTTTTACTTTGTTACAGTCACTGTAATAATGAAAGGAGACCATGGTTACATTTCAGTCACGGAATGGCCTCTTATGATTGTGAGTGTTTTAGTTGACATTATTCATTATTTAACTTTAAAATCAGCAAATATTTTTTGTGATGTTTGCGTATGTAAAGAATATAAAAAATTTTTCAATTGTGTGCTGTTTATTGTCCACCCCCTCAGTTCTACATGGTGATGTGCATTGTTTACATCTTGTTTGCTCTGCTCTGGTTCATCTGGGCCTCTTGCTACTGGAAAGACCTTCTGCGTATTCAGTTCTGGATAGCTGGTGTGATCTTCCTCGGCATGATAGAGATGGCGGTCTTCTGTGCTGAATATGAGCACACTAATGCTGTTGGCTCAGCTTGTAAGTGGCAAAATAAATAAAGCTAAAATACAGTTTACTGATATTTAGTTTTTATTTAAGGCAGTAAAGAAGGATTGCATGAAAATGTAATACTGGGAATTGTAAAACTGTCAGTGTTTACCATACAGTGTGCAAAGATATGCGTGTGTAAATATTTTTATTCTGTTTAACCCCCACATTTGGAGCAATTGGGAAATAGTGCTCCATTTTTATTTTTTTATTACATTTTATTTTACATGGGCAGTCCAGAGAGCAAGATCCTAGACCTCCTTAAAATGTAGTCTGAAGCTCGAATTAGCAACCATGTCTCTTACTAAATGTAGTTTTGTGATGCCATGGAATGTTTTTCTGCTAAAGCAATATAATTTTTTTTCTTGCGCTGAAACCATCATGAAATACAAAAAATGTATTTATTATGAATTTCTCATTTTGCATCAATTTTGCACTGGTTACATGTTGTGTTGGTTAATTATGATCTGATTGGGACAACAGTAGCCTCCCTAGCTGCAGCCCCAGGAAAGATTCAAGAGCTGGCACTATAATACCACAAAAAACAGCCTCCTTTGCCACCAGAATGGTGTAATGAGTGATGAAGAGCCCTATACTTAGCAATAGCTCCAGGATTGGCAATTAGCATAGGGCGTTAGTAATTTGTGTAGGGATTTTCACACTGTACTGTTATTCTGACTAATTAAACATCACCCACACGAATCAAGTATCCACAACACCACATTCACTATGTCTGGACATACTGGAATGGAGAATACAACAATCACTACCTACACCATGCACTACAGAGGAAAAAGTTCAGCATGGAGGTTAATTAGAGCACCACAGGAGCACTAGTTTACCATAACAAAAAGGAGTGCCATCTTGTGGCATTATTTGGCATTACTATATATCCACATTGCTAAGGTTTTTATTGTTGCGATGTATGCATGAGAATTTATTCTGTATGAAATGCACAAGAACTGTGGCCAAAAAAAAAAAAAGAAAGCTTTGATATCGGCCAATTTAACCAAGTTTAAACATCAGAACCTGTATCTGCCCAGAATTTCACAATCGGTGCATCTTTATTTAAAACCTAAGACGCTATAAAGATTTTTTTTTCTATTTCCTCTCTTTTATATATTTAGTTTATTTGCTCAATTGCGGTGGCATACATCATGTCAGTTCTCACTTCTTTCCACAGCTCAAGGCTTCCTGATTTTTGCTGAACTTGTGTCAGCTCTGAAGAGAACCCTTGCACGACTTTTGGTCATCATTGTCAGTCTGGGCTATGGTATAGTCAAGTGAGTAGAGATTAAAATCTTCTATTTTTAAATTTATGTTAATGATCGAATTCATTAAATCAGTGTTGTTTTGTGATTTTGTTATTTTCAGGCCTCGGTTGGGAACTGTCATGCACCGAGTTGTCGGTCTGGGTGTCCTTTATTTTGCCTTTGCTGCCATTGAGGGTATTTTGAGGATCACTGGGGTAAATAGGCTTTACTGACAATGCTTCTGTTTAACATATGGCTCCCCTAGGAATGTAGTTGGAGCCAAAGCTAACAGTTGTAAAGCAATTTGCAATTTATTTTCTTGCTTTTGAATGTACTTACTAGTTAATTACTATTATTTACTAAACTGTACTTATTACTTAAATGTCTGTTTTCTTTTGCATACTTACATCACATTAATGAAAAGCTCCACCCTGAAGAACTTTAGATGTGATTTACATTGAAATACAGTACAGACCAAAAGTTTGGACACACCTTCTCATTCAAAGAGTTTGAATTTGTATTATGGCAAGAAAAAAAGCAGCTAAGTAAAGAAAAATGAGTGGCCATCATTACTTTAAGAAATGAAGGTCAGTCAGTTCGAAAAATTGGGAAAACTTTGAAAGTGTCCCCAAGTGCAGACACAAAAACCATCATGCGCTACAAAGAAACTGGCTCACATGCAGACCGCCCCAGGAAAGGAAGACCAAGACCCACCTCTGCTGCGGAGGATAAGTACATCCGAGTCACCAGCCTCAGAAATCGCAGATTAACAGCAGCTCAGATCGGAGAGCAGGTCAATGCCACACAGAGTTCTAGCAGCAGACACGTCTCTAGAACAACTGTTAAGAGGAGACTGTGTGAATCAGGCCTTCATGATAGAATATCTGCTAGGAAACCACTGCTAAGGACAGGCAACAAGCAGAAGAGACTTGTTTGGGCTAAAGAACACAATAAAGAACACAATAAAGAAAACTCTTTGAATGAGAAGGTGTGTCCAAACTTTTGGTCTGTACTGTATTTCTGATGAGCTTAGTTATGAGAATAGTAATTTGTTGGTTGGTATCTTTACACAGAGATGAAATGAGAGCTAATTTTTAATGACACAATTATCAATAGATGTCAAATGCTATTGCATAAACTAGCTAAAACCAAACATTTAAAGCCAGAATTTACAATAAACTACAAAAGATAATAACAAAGTCTGGAACACCCATTAGTGTCATTTGGGGTGGATTTTTCCTGTAATGAATATAATCATTTTACTGTAAAATGTAAATGAAAGAAAGTTGAATCTGTTTTCTCTTGCTCTTGCGAGTAAGTGTTCTATGTGTTGATCTGCAAGGTCCGGGATAGTGTACCAGCTCTGATCACATTGTTCTGACTGTGTTTGACTCGTGCATCATTTGGTTCATATCCTTCCAAAGTTTTTTTTTTTTTTACTCTTCCAGATATGAACTCGTATGAACCTAGAGATGACATGCAGCATATTGATGTGGAAACCTTTAACCCGTAATTTGGCCGGATGTTAAGTTGTAAATGATACGATACGATATGACCAACAAAGTAGAGCTTCATGACCTTTTACAACTTGTAGCCATAAAAGCTTCCATAACCCAAAACAGCACAGAACCAAATGTTGTAACACATTTATCCAAATCAGTAATCAAAGAAAAAAAAAGAGAGACCAACCAAGACTGAGACTTCATGACCTCACACTGTAATCTAAACACAAATGCTGCTTATTGTTTAATTTAGTTGTTTTCATGAAGATTTGTATGTATATGCCCAATTACTTGTTCACACCTGACAGTCACACACATAAATGGACCTTCTGCAAAATGGTGTTCTGTAACAATAGTTTTTTTTTTTTTTTGCCAGGCAGTAATAGTATATTACAAAATTTTTTTTTACAGTTTCCCTGGAGGGATAGTACTAAGTTGTCAACTTTCCAGTAGAAATGTGATTTAAAAAAATCAGGACTATCGTCAGAGGTTTTTGCCTACGTAACTTTGTGAAGTCAGAGGTTTTTGCCTACGTAACTTTGTGAAGTTACGTAGGCAAAAACTTCCAGTAGCCATCCCAGCTATGGCTAATTGTAAAAAAAAAAAAAAGGTGGAACATTTCCACACATCTACTGCAATGGGACTCTCAGGATTGGGAAACATTTGTTAGTCAGGCTAATCAGAAAAGGGATTAATTTGCAAAGAAGCATAAAGATGGGACTTTGGATAAATAAAAAAGGTAATGTAGACTGATGAATTTAGATTTATCTTATTCCAGAATGATTGGTGTGTCAGTGTGAAAAGGGAAGAGCATAAAGCATGGCCTGCTGTACATGCCTCTCAGTGCAGTGTTAATGCATGATCTGCTCAAGTTGGTCAGGTTTAGACTCAATATGTGGCAGTAATTAGCAACGTAACAACATTATAGCAATGTTATGAGGCAATAAAATGAAGTCAGCTAATGACCCGAATGTACAGAATGACCACATTTTTGGTACTTAATTGCATGACCATATTTCAGGAATGACTATTAATTAGGTTCAAATTGCAAATACATGGTTCTTGGAGCATGAGGAATCATTTTCACACATGAATTGACCACCACATTTCGAATCAAAATCAAAGCTAAAGGTTGTCTAGTGTATGACACTTTTTTGTCAAGGCAGTGTAGCATGTTATTGTATGCTGTAGCATTATAATTACTTTTTATTTGAACTTAACTGGTGAAAACCTGTTCCAGCATGTTACCTTATCTGTGCACTGAACATCTTAGCTATTAATTGGAACACTGGGTTCCTCACTCAACACCATTGCCTGACCTCGCTATTGCCCCATTAATGCATGAATCCCCACAGCCATGCATCAAAATCTAGTGGGAAAAAAGCCTTTTCAGAAGAGTGGTTGTCATAACAGCAAAAGGGACCAAACCTGTAATGAGATGTTCAGCAAGCACATATGAGTTTGATGGTCAGATGCAAAGTATAATACAAGTATAATACATTCCAGAGGTGTGCTTATATATCAGAGCAAATTTCTCTTAATAAAAATATTGGAAACTCAGACAATTCGTTCTACAACCCAAAAATATTATAAAAGTAAGCGCAGTTGAGTCTATTCAGTAAACTGGTGTGTGTGTGTGTGTGTGTGAGAAAGTCTACACACACGCATACAAACACTAAATAAGACATGTTTTACATGTACAGACATGGTCACAGTGTTATAGTAAACAGTACACACGAACGCAGATGTTGACTTTATGAGTGACGGACGCGCACTGAGACCGAGCATGGGAGACGATTAGCCAAAATTTCGCAGCGCGAGAAAGAGAAGAACCATTGGCTCAGTTATGATCACCGGGCTCGATCAAAAAAAGAAGCATATGCATGCTATATGATACTCAAGGATACTTGGTACTTGTATATCAAGATTCTATCGTTTATAAAGTCAAATCTTTTTATTTTTTGCTCGTCTTGCGGAACGTTTGCAAACCGGGTTACTCGCGATCGGAGTATGTATATAGATTCCCTTCAGGAATACCACATCCTACTTATAGTATATGCTGCAATAAAAACAGGTGATATGATGGTATATATTAAAAAACATTTCCTGTCATGAATTGCTTGAAAGTGTGCTTTATCAGTATCTGATGGTTTTCAAAGCTAAACGTATGTAGTTACAACCGTTGAAATTACTATATTGTCATTGTCATAATGAGTGCATTTTCTGCTTGACTAGGACTAATTAGTTTCAGTTTTTTCCTTACCCTGAATTTTCTCTTTTACTCATACTTGCTTTTCCTTTACCTCTTCTTCCCTTTTGCATTTCTGTCTTTCTCAGGCCAAAGATTCTGACCTGGCCTTACTGGCCAACATTCCCCTGGCACTGCTCGACTCCTCTCTCTGTTGGTGGATATCCTTTTAGGTTAATCAGTGCATACACAAGGGCCTCCTCTGTTGTCATGTTTCATTTCTGCCTGCTTAGTTCAGTGTTTGTTTATAATGCTTTACTGAGTGTACCATTAACATGAATGATTAGTGGGGTTCATTTACTCTAGTTTTCATTTATAACTAGCAGTGTTCTTTATATATAAAGCTTCTTAAACAGATTTTTTGATCATTGTACAGTTCCGTTTTTGTCACTGTTTTTACAAGTTATAGTGATTTCCCCCCCCCCCCCCCTATGGTTTTATTTCCTTGACAACTTCTTAAATATTTGTTAGTCTTGCACAAACCATAAAGATGCTAAAACTCAGGAGAAACCCAGTGAAGTTGTCACTGTACAGACACTTTACCAATACCCTTGTCTTTGCTGTGATTGGTAAGTAAATTAAGAAATATCACAATGGAAAATAATTCCTGTTAGTAGAATAGACTCAAAATCCCAGTTTTAGTGGATAAGAGAAAATAATCATTCAATAATTTGCTGAGTATGATTTGTTATTCATAATGTGTACATAGTATTTAAATTTTCCTTATTTTTAGCCTCTGTCATTTTCATGATATGGACAACAAAGAAATTCCGGTTAGCAGACTGTCAGGCTGTGAGTATTTGTTGCACTATAATTTATATATACACATTATGTATTATTTTCAAGAGAAATATATGAAGTTTTTACTTGTGTTGATTATCTGAGCAGGACTGGATGGAGCTCTGGGTAGATGATGCCTTCTGGAGGTTTCTGTTCTCTGCCATATTGTTTGTCATCATGTTTCTCTGGAGACCATCAGCAAATAACCAAAGGCAAGCTTTGACACCAGAATGATTTCTGTGTCTTCTACTCAGACATCATATATTGAAGGTCATTAATACAGAAGCATTGTACATTGAGTCGTATTAAAACAGGGCATTGCCGTTTGGAGTGAAAACAGCTTTCCCTATAACATAAATACAGTCATGTGTAAAGGTTAGTACTTCATCTTTTTTAGCGCAATGCCATAAAGACATAAAGCAGTTCTAAAGGGTAATAAAACCATTTCCAAAAATATTGGAGTTAAATGTTCTGCAATGAGAGATTATTCATGAGTGTAAAGCATTCAAAATCATTGCCAATCTTCCCAGGAGTGGACGTCCCAGCACATTCGGTCCAAGGTTAGATGCAATGCATGGAAAAATACAAAAAACTCCAAAGAGCTACATTTCAGACCCCACAAGCCTCACTAAGCATGTTAAATGTTAATGCCCATGATGATATAATTGGAAGAAGACTGAGCAAGTAAGTGTTTTTGTTGTTCTAAAAAGAACATGGAAGCACGACTGAGGTTTGCAGAACTTCATATGAACAAAGCACAACTCTTTTGGAAAAATCAAAAAGCAAACGCAGCATTTCAGAAGAAAAACCTCATACCTGCACGGCGGGGAGGGATGATAATTCAGGCTTGTTTTGCAGCCACAGGACCTGGACACCTAGTCAAAGCCAGAACTCAACCCAACTGAAATGCTGTGGTGTAACCTTAAGAGAGCTGTGCATATGCAAATTCCCAAAAACCACAATGGACTGAGACCATGCTTTGAAGAAAAGTGGGCCAAAATTTCTCCACAATGATGTGAGGGACCAATTTAAAAAAGTGAATATAGTGAAAAAAAGTTATAAGTTGCTGTTCGTCCGAGGTTGTATTTGTGTGATACGGAGACCTGCTACAATCAGATGAACAATTGATAACATTTTTTAAGTTGTTTAATAATTGCTCTTAATCATTTAATTGTCTAATAATTGCTCTTGCGAGCAAACTTGAATCATGAAAGTAAATTTGTTACCTCGCCTATCCAATGCTATAGATATGCCTTCACACCTTTAATTGATGATTCAGATGATGAAGAGATTGAAGAGTTTTTGGTTTCTGCAAATATTGGTGAGCAATATTTTGTCCTTAAATTTACCCATCAAGACTTCCACTATGTGTACTGTGTATATTCATCAGTGTCTTGCTTTATTTCTAGCTGATGGGATAAAACTGAGAGCTGCTAAGCCTGAGACTAATGGAACAACAAAACCTCCTGCTTCCAGTGTGGTCAGTGTTTAGTTTTAAAAAATCATCATAGTGAACTGCAGAATTATTGGCAGCCATGGTAAACATGGTTTTGGCTATCCTAGTCCCATGACCTAAACATTACTGTGAGTTAAAAAGAGGATAACAGGGAGGGGACCTTGGTACTGTATATCTGGTGAGCTTATAAATTTAGAAATGGTCTCCAGTTCCTAATTTAATGCAATAAAAAGTTTTCAGTTCATTAAGTACAACTACCCTTGGAGTGCCAGTAATTTTGTATTTTAAAATGAGTAGCATGAAAGCTGACTGTAGGCATTTGTTTATTTTTTTATTAGGATGAAGACTTGAAGTGGGTAGAAGACAACATTCCTTCCTCTTTAACAGATGTGTAAGTGTCTTATTTACAAATGCTTCTTTACTAAAAACTGTGCTTATTACACAAGAGTGAGTTAAACTTTGTTTTATTTTGCGTGTCACAAAAGCACTTAATATTGCTGCATAATCTTCATTTCAATCTATGCAAGTGTTCTAGCTTGGTGTCCACAAGGTGTCCAGATTTATTGGTTGCTGTTTAAGATTGCACTTTTATGGTTTTCAATAGATTCCTTTATAATTATAATATAATTTATAAAAAAAAATCCTAATTATCATGCAAATAATTTATTTAAATCTTTAATTAGATTTTTTTCCCAACATGTTCATAATATACCATTAACTTTCTTGTTATGAATTTACAGTCTCTCTCGCTGTGTAGAAAGTAAAGGAAAAGGAATACTAAAAAGGAAGATACTTTGTTAGACATCATACATTTTTTCTAACAAAAAAATATTTTTTCTGATGGGAATACACTGATCAGCCATATCATTAAAATACATGACAGGTGCTGTATTGTTTATGCCCCATTGTGCAGCTAAAACAGCTCTGAGACCATTGCTTAAAGCATCACACTGTCTGTCGGTTTGCCTCCTTTTCATAGTGCATTCTTGTGCCATCTCTTTCCCCAGGAACATAACATACAGATATGCACATGATATAAATGAAAAAAATTATTTATCAGACCAGGCCACTCTCTTATTGGTCTGTGGCCCAGTTCTGATGCTCACATGCCCATTGTTGGTGCTTTCAGCAGTAGACAAATGTAAGCATGGGCTGGTTTGTGGCTAAACAGCCTCATACACAGCAAGCTGAATTGTGTGTTCTGACTTCTTTCTGTCATAGCCAGCATTAATTCTTTCAGCAGTTTATTAATTATTTTTTTCTCCTGATTTTCTCCATAATTTAGTCATTTCCAATTCCCACTGTCCCAGTAGCTACACTAATGCTACTATATATATTTCCTCTGTGTTTGATTGCATCTTTTTCAAATGCTCGCTGTTGGGGGTGGCGTAACACACTCTGAGGACTGGTCTATCCTCTACTTTCATTTGCGTGAGCTAACAGAAGCCCATGATTGGCAGTAGAGGCGTGATTGATGAGAGCGCTAAGTGCCTCCCATCTCACCTTTCTGAGAGAGCGCCGGCCAATCAGCTCTTTCTCTCTCTTTCTCCCCGGCTGCGAGAGGCTATATTCATCCGGGAATCAAACGAGTGATCTCCGGATGGTGTAACCTTTACTCCTCAGTTGTGACAGTAACACATTTTGCCTCTTAAAGCAATCATGATTTTATTGAATTGCAGACTTTTAGCCTTAATTCAAGGGGTTTAACAAAAACATTGCATTAATTAAATTAAAATTCAATTCAGTTTTAGTTATATAGTGCTTTTAGCACAATGCTTAGTTTAGCAAAGCAGTTAGCAGGCTTAACGTTCAGTATAACGGCAAAGATGTTTAAGTTCATAACCTGCCTGCATCGGCCGAAACCAGGGCCATCTCCATGGTTAAGTGGAACCGTCCCCAGTCGCATACCAAGCAGACAACACTTTTTTTTTCTATTTTGGAATAGATTTTTAAAAATTGCCCAATGTCCACAGGCTCAAAAGTAGAGCTGCGCGATTAATTGTTACTATCGATTAATTCAAATTTATTGTCTGTGTGGTTGTTGAAAAAGAAAATCGATTTTACAGTTTCACTTTGGAACGGCACCGCAAGCATCTGTAGTTCTACGACGCCCCCTCTGTGACTCACATGTTGGAAATACGAGATACATCATGGCAGTGCGGACTGATGAAACCAAAAAGCTTGTTTCCAACAGAGGCGCGGTTTCGTCAGTCGTATGGAAATTGTTCGGGTTCGCAACTTTATACATTAAACAAATGTCCGGTGTCAGATTTGTCTGAAGTTTGTGGCAACTAAAGGAAGCAGCACGACTAATTTACTCGAGCACCTCGAACAGAGCCCGGCGTCGTGCTTGCCACTGCTAGCTAAACAAGACAAGCAGCAGCGCGAAAACTCCGGCTAAAAGCCAGGTGAAAACAGCGACCACATTTCTCCATTGTATCCCATATGATAAGAGGGGCCTCGATGGAAAGATATTACTGATGTTGTGTCATGTTATATCGCTAAACACATTATGCCTTTTTAACACAGTTAAAATGCTGCCAGGCACCTGTTTGATTTTATTCAGCATGTAAGTTGCATGTGGTTTACAAAATTGTTTAAGTGATTTAATATATATATATATTGCACTTTTAGTCCAAATATGCAGTTCGTGTTCGGTTATATCATTTTGCTTAAAAAAAAAAAAAAAGACCTATACCGTATTTTTTATTTTTTATTTTTTTTAAATTCATTTTCACGGAAAATAATTGTTTTAAAATTGAAAATCTAATTTGGTCTTAAAAAAAATCGGAGATTCGATTTATAGGGCATATTGCCCAGCTCTACTCCAAAAGTAATTGGATAGTTGACTAATAAACAGTTTCATGGTGAAGTTATTTCATGCGAATTATGTTTAATATAATTTTATAATATGTCATTGTATGTTATATAATATATTTAATTATGATTATAATTATAGTTAATTCCTAATGTTGAAAACTTCATGGATTTACGGTACAGATGGATACCCAGGTCACCTAAACATATTGGTGCCAATGCAATACATTTTCCAAACCGCTTGAAGTAAACTGGAAAGGCTACACTCACATCTTGTTTACTTCATTTCAAATTGATTGAGATGGTGTGCAGAGGTAAAAAAGGCGAAAATGATCAATGTCGAATTACTTATGGACCCCTGCATGCTTTCATCCACACACAGGGCTCCTGTCACTAATGTGATTATATATTTCTTGTGTTTCAGTGCTCTGCCTGTGCTTCTCGACTCGGATGAGGTTTGTTAAATCAAACACAAAATATTTTATTAATTAATTAATTTATCTATCTATCAGCAATTGACCATTCTGTTCAATATGGTTCATTTTTCAGGAAATCATGACTACAAAATATGAGATGTCAAAAATGCAGTGAAAGCACAAATTAAAGCCCACCTTTTGAGGCCATAACTGGTGCTTCTGCATCAAGTACCGATACTAGATCCTTACCTGTGAGAAAAGGACAAAAAAGAGAGACAGAGACTGGTAAAGAGTTAGATGGTGGATCTGAAGAGAAGTGGAACTATAATTTTAGTCACAGGAGTGTCCTGGCCCACCTAGCAACATCCAACAGCGGTTCTGTAGTCATGACATTTATTTTCAGGCTGAAAGATTATGGCATCCCCAACACGGACACACACACACAAAGTACAAAAAATGATTGACACATTTTTAAAAATTATTCCATTTAGTCACCCAACCCATTAATCAAATCAGAAATATACTGTATTTATTTCTTGTTGTACCCGTTTTCATCATTTTGTCGCAGCCAGTTCATGGCTAAGGTTTTGAATGTTGCTTTTGGTGTTTTTTTTCCTCCCCCCTTTTTTCTTTCTTTAAAAAAAAAAAACTAATATCTTAAACACGTGATGTTGAATGACCAAAGACAGTTTGTTTAGTCTTAATTAGAGGAAAACAATTCTGGATTTCTCGTCAGGCATCCTCTTGATATTCTTGGTATTTATATTTCATGGTGTTGAATCATTTTGCTTCTGAAAATGCAGTGTGGGAGCAGAATATTCTGCTTTGTTTATAAGTATACAAATGTTTTAATAAATGGCTGGGTAATGATCAAAATAAAATGCAAACGTATAAACCCCAGTCGGGGGTTAACTACTGAACACTAAGCTGGACTACTTTAGCAGGAAGCAAAATGTGCATCTCGCATTAAAGAGCAATATGACATTAATATTCCTCCATTACTTTGTGCACTTTTTTCTTTCCGTTATTTCTCAGTTTATTTTTTAAATCACATGCTTAAGAAACACTATTAATGAACAGTTGATTTAGTCATTGAAATAGTTGGTCTTGAAGAATCATTCTAAAAACTTTTTTTCCTGAGAAAAGCACAGCAGAGATACCAAGACAACAGTTATGCATTAAAAAAAGTTAGACCCTATTGTAGCTGAATTGTCTGCACACCCTTTTCTTGTCGGTCAATCCTGTTTAATTTAGCATTTAAGTGTTTGGTTTTTTTTTTACACATGAATGCAGTGGTTAGACTGATTCTGTGCAATATTTTGGTCTTTTCTACTACTACATTTTCATAGAGAGTGTACTTGATATTTTTTTCTCTTCATTTTTTTTTTTAACTTTGCAGTGGAATACTGTACAAGATCTTTCCTTTTCAGATTTGTTTAAATTTGTCCGTTATGTAAATTTTTTTTATCATGCATGTTTTCTAGTTTCTGATGTTTGCTTCAAATGTAAATAAAGATTCTTTATTTATGGGTCTTCTTTTGTATTGTTACTTGTTCCTAAAGTTGGGTCAACACATTTCTCATTATGAATAGGTTTTTATTGACAATTACATTAAGTTTATGCAAAGAGTCAATGTTTGCAGTATTGTCCTCCTTTTTTCAAGACCTCTGCAATTTGCCCTTGCATGCTGTCAATCAACTTCTGGGCCACATCCTGACTGATGGCAGCCCAATCTTGTATAATCAATGCTAGGTGTCAGAGTTTATGGGTTTTTGCTTGTCCACCCGCCTCTTGAGGATTTACCACACGTTTTCAACAGGATAAAGGTCTGGGGAGTTTCCTGGCCACAAACCCAAAATTTTGGTGTATTGTTCCCTGGCAAGGTGCTCAATCATGCTGGAATAGGTATTTTTCGTCACCAAACTGTTTTTGGATGGTTGGGAGAAGTTGTTCTCAGAGAATGTTTTTGTACCATTCTTTATTTATAGCTTTGTTCTTATGCAAAATCGCTCCCTTGGCTGAGAAGGTCATGACACAGGACTGGTTTTAGCGCTTACCTTTTCTTCTCCTGGCAAGCTTTCTTCTAGATGCCTCAAATAATCAGAAAGGTGATTCATCAGAGAAAATGACTTTACCCCAGTCCTCAGTAGTCCGATCCCTGTACCTTTTATAGGACGTTAATCTGTCACTGATGTTTTTCCTGGGAAGAAGTGGAGGCATTCCACCTGATGCTGCAGTTTGTAAGCAAGCTCTGCACTGGTGGTTCCTTGGTCCTGCAGCTGAGTCAACTTTAGGACAATCCTATCACTTGCTGAACTTTGTTGGGCACCCTGACACCTTCTTCACATTTGAACCTCTTTCCTTCAAATTCTTGATAAATTGATGTATTTATTTATTCAAAATCTTTTACAAATAAGTATTTATTTGATTTAAAAATTTTTATTTGATAAATGATTCGGTGCAATCTTACTAGCGGCAATATCCTTGCCTGTATATCCCTTTTTGTGCAAAGCAAAGATGCCTGCACATGTTTCCTTGCAGGTAACCATGGGAACCATGGTTAACAGAGGAAGAGCGATGACTTCAAGCTCCGTCCTCCTTTTAAAGCTTCCAGTCTATTATTCTCAGTCAACATGGCAGAGTGATCTCCAGCCTTGTCCTTGCCAACACTCTCACCTGTATTAACCATAGAATCACTGACATGAAGTCACCTGGTCTTTTTTCATGGCAAAAATGGACGTTGCAATTAATTGCAATTCATCTGATCACTCTTCATAACACTTGGTAGGCAGCAGATTTTTGTAAAAAAAAAAAAAAGTATACTTTTGGCCATGGCTGTAGATTATTATTGGTGTTTCCAAATTGCCTGTAGTGTGTGAATGATCTTGAGTGTGTGTGCCCTGTGATGGATTGGCACCCCATCCAGGGTGCACATTGCCTCCTGCTCTAATTCTCCTGCAATAGACTCTAGGCCACCTGTGACATGTTAGACACAATAGCACATCCCCAGAGGATCCATGCCCCGAGCGGATAAAGCTGTCCTGGTTAGCACAAGCTGAACCCACAAAATACCGGCCATAATGTTTTTGCATTGTAATGTTATGTCTCATCAGTGTGTTCATTATAAAAAATGTATTATAATTTAAAGATACAAAGACTACTCAGCACTGTGGTCTTATCACATAAATTAGGAACAATTCTAGTTCTACAAAAACAACAACGTGGAAAAACAGCGTTCAGTTTTTTTTTATATAGCACGTTTAACAATAATCATTGTCACAAAGCAGCTTTACAGATTAAAAAATAAAAAAAAAGTGATATTGGTTTGAAAAGTGTGAGGAAATATGTATCAATTTTGATTACCAGTTTGTCCCTGACGAGCAAGCCGAGAGGGAACGGTGGCAGGAAAAACTCCCTGAGATGACAATAGGAAGGAATCTTGAGAGAAAGCAGACTCAATAGGGAACTCATCCTCATTTGGGTGATAACTGATAGCAGGAACTGATCTGCAGTCATATAATCAGTCATTCAAGTGGCAGCTGCACAATGCATTTTAAGCATTGTCAAGTTTAAAGGCTTCAGTTAATTTTCATAAAAAATCAAAACGGGAAAGAAATGTAATCAAAGTATCTGACTGAGGCATGATTATTAGTGCCAGATGTGGCAATAGACCCTAGTAGTTGTCTAACTACTGGGGGAAGACAGACATCAGAATAGAATTCTTTACATTCCTGAGACAAGCATTTCAGAACACACAATACTGTACACTTAATGCTGAGGCAAACAGGGGACAAATGAGCAGACGGCCACTGTAGGTAAAAGAAATTAGGCCAAGCACATTTTAATGTTGACTGCCTTCTGCCACACGCTGGGTACCACAAGGTGCCTCTGGGCCTGGTCAAACTTCAAACAAAGCCACGTCTTGTTGCAAGCACTATCCAAGACATGTACATGTACATCATACATTTTTGACTTTCAAAGCACTGCAGCAATGTAAATGTGGCACATTATAAATGCTTGGAACACTGTTAATATCAGCCTGTTTCTAAAAGTTAGAATTATTTTGGTGAAATGATTGTGGACCAGTGTGGCCTGCGTGACATTAGGATGATGTTGAACCGATGATCTCGATAGAATGTTACAAATACTTTAAAACAACACTTATTAATGGCATTTATTTTATCTCCTAACTGAAAGACTAGACTGGGATTCAAACCCAGGGTGCAGAGGTACACTGTATTAGTACATCATGGAGTCTACAATCGAAGCTAATAAATGCATATACTATATTGTAACCCCAGGTTAAAAATACAGCAATTTACACAGCAATTTAGAATATAGCAATTTATTAAATTATAAAATCAGGAAGCAAAAGAAAACAAATGAAAACAACAACAAGAAAAATGAACCTCCACACATGGGAAGATGCTTCTTCCCACATTCCATGTATATGCTCCATGTTCCTTAAACACACCATAGCACATTGTTTTAAAGTTTAACAACTTAAGTTAATAAGTGTCAGGCAGCAGACCAAGTGACTAATCCAAGTACTGCTGCCTTGAGCTGTCAATCCTGCAACCTAAACCTAATGCTGAAGGAATATGCAAAAAAATCTCAGAAGGTTTGGTTTATTATTTTAATTGACACCGTCATAACATTATGACCACTGATGGGTGAACTGAATAACATTGATCACAAACTATACACCAGTAAATTGGTGACAGGATAATGGGCACCCAAGGCTGTGGGGTTGCAAAGGTCATCTTGTCCAGTACAAACCCACAGAAAAATGTTAAAAATGTTAATGCTGGCCACGATAAGAAGGCATAGAACACCCAGTGCACCCAGCAGACATATTGCCCAAGCCCGCAACATAGCCTTCAAACTTCACAAATCCCAGGTTTATGTTAATCATGAACCCATTTGGGATGCACCATTAAAACACGTCCAATCCATGGAGGCCCCATCCTGCCACCCAGAATCCACTGCCAACATCTTGTTGCCAGACACCACAGCACCCAGAGGCACTATATGCTATAACCTCACACAATTTGGCACCTTCCTCATGCAACCCTCCCATTTTATTCAGACTTAGGACCGGCAGTGCATCCTGCACCTGGGGATTGGGCATTGAGTGCGAATTGACTTCGGGCCATCCGCATGGCAGGCAAGAAACCTACCGCTGAGCCACCAATGTCCAATAATTATAGTATATACAGTAGCAATAGTAATATTATAGTAGAACAATACAGTAAATATTCTGTGTTATGTGTGAACTTACCTACTTATTGGCATTTAAGAACTTACAGACTTATAACCGCTTTTTATACAGGGTCGTGAGGGGCCTTGAGCCTATTCCAGGAGACTTAGGGAACAGAGCGGGCACTTACACCCTGAACGGGAAGCCAATCCATCGCAGGGCACAAACACTCACGGCAATTTGGGATTACAAATTAGCCAAATCTGCATTTCTTTAAACTGTGAGAGAAGAACATGCAAGAACATGCAAACTCCAAGCACGCAGACCTGAGGCGGAAATCAAACCCAGTCCCTGGAGGTGCAGGGTCACAGTGGCCGCCACGAAGCCATCATGCCACCTACTGTGTCACTTTGTGTTACCAAATTCTCAAAGTGAAGTGAGTTTTTTTGTTGTTGTTTTACTTGTTTTTGCGAGAAAAGTGATAAATGGAGGTCATGTGTAACATTTCACAAAATGTTAAGACATGGGCTCATGTTGTACAGTTAATAAACACAACTTTGGCACTTCATGGCTACAAGACATTAAAAAAAAAACTTACTTTGTGTCTCATAAATAAAATGAGTTACTTTAAATGAGTCTACCTCCCAAATACAGTATATACAATATTTATCACTAGCTTGCTGAGAGGCATGAATTAAAAGCTTTTAACAATACTTACACTTGTGTATAAATTTGAGAGTTTTATTAACACAAAGGATTTGGCCTTTTTTAAAAAAGCTTATTTAATCATTTTCCATGTCATGAGCGCTGGAAATTTAACCAAATTAAATGTTTGATACTGTTGGGGGAGATAGTTGAACACACTAAATGGCAAGCCTTGGAACTGAACAGCACTGAATTAGAATTTAGACACAAAAAATTATTACTAATAAAATTGCAAATGTTTAATAACAAGCAAATATATTTATATTTACAATTCATTTCAGAAACACCTGTTATACATAAAACATATATTTTTAAACTTCTGGACTATTCATATTCATCACATTTCAAAATTTTTGTACATAGATTCTGCTAAAAGTACACTGTTGGAAAACATTGCATTATCTATGCCTTTGAAATCACAGTGAATCCTTCAAACCCTTTAATATCAGGCTTATAGACCTGCTCTGTGCAAAAACATAAAAAGATATAGAAAGTCACTTTTTTGAGGTTTGTATTCCTTTTGCTGGGCAGAATGTTGATTATTGTCTACATTAGCTTGATCTACACATGGATTTCTGTTAATCAGCTCTGGCCCCTTCGGGCACGACTCTGCAAGACCTCGAGTGTGCTGTTGTTTCTGGCACTGGGATGTTGGTGGCAGATCCTTTGAGTGCTGGGGGTTGCAGGGTGGGAAATCCATGGGTCAGATTTGTTTTTCTGGCGCATTCCATGGATGCTCAATTGGGTTGAGATCTGGGGAGTTCTGAGGCTCAATCAACAGCCTAGAACTCTTTGTCTGCTAAGCCCCATATGCTGCAGGCTGTGACGCCGCATACGCGGCAGGGAGTGTTCAGATGCCTTTCTATCATGGCCAGCTTTGACTTTTTCAGCAATTCGTGCAACATTAGCTTTATGTGATCAGACTGGACAGGCTGGCCTTCGTCCACACATGGGATAGATGAGCTCTGGGTGCCCATGATCCTGTCGCCAGCTTGCTGGCATATCACTGATAATCAATATTAGTCAACTATTTAAAAAAGGGTAACTCAGTGGTTGGGCTACTAATCGGAAGGTCCCAGGTTCATACCCCAGCCCCACCAGTTGTCATTATTGGGGCCTTGACCGACCGCCAATGGCTGGATAATGGCGACGGCCAAATGGAAATATATATATATATATTTCAACTTGGTGCTTAAAAAGTATTTTTTTTTTCACAGACAAAATGAAGGCAGCTGTTAAATTTGTAGTTTGCAGTTCATAGTAAATGTGTTGTCTCACTAGACACTTGATGTAGTTCTGTTACATCACCCGTGGAGTCACCAGTGTCCTGTTCCAAGTTCACTGCAGCTAAAAGTGAGGTGTCCACAGCGCTGCTCTGTCCCACTGCACTAGAGTCCTCTGAGGGAACCACTACAACATAACGGTCATCTTCATCTGCGGCTGAGCTCTCGTGGACATCCACAGTCACTATGGATGTGTCCCTGGTCTGGCGGCTGCAGGATGGTGAGGAGGTGAGGACAGGGCCCTCTGATGGCATCTGTACCAGCTGTTCCTCGTCTTCCTCCTCAGATACAGTGGTGTTAATATAAATGATGCCCCTCCTATCAGAAAGCTTGTCTACCAGCTTCTCCAGCATCTCCTTCACCTTAGTGAAATCAGGCCGCTCCACAGGGTCGGCATGCCAGCAGCTTAACATGATGCTATACCTGCAAAACACAAAAAGTGTCGATTATATTGTGATGACACGTAATGTTCTTTATTCTTTGCATAGATATACAATAGACACACAATACCAGGCCAATGCATCTAAATATAATGCATACATTTTGAGAAAAAGACGATGTTCCTGTTAACAACTTATCGTTATATTTTTTATAAAGAAACAAACAAAAAGGCATAATAATTCGAGGCACTCACAGTTCATCCAAGCATTCATTTGGCTGCTTCAACCTGTGGCCTTCCAACAGGTAGTCGTAAATCTCGTGATTCTGTACACCAGGGTATGGATTCATGCCTCGAGTAGCTATTTCCCACATGGTTACACCAAATGCCCACTGAGAGAAATACAGAAATGATCGTAAATAATAGATATGCAATCAAGCTTCTCACTACCAGTATCCTTCACTCCAACTCCTCTATGGTCACTTTGCTTTTTTTAAAATGTCAGTGTGTTACTTATTCTGGTAACTAGCAATTCCTTCTTAAACTAAAGCCAACGTGCAGCGTCTTCTTACCACATCACTTTTTACAGTGAAGACTCGGTCTGCCAGACTCTCCACAGCAATCCACTTCACTGGCATCTTGGCTATTCTGCCCTGCCTGTAATAATCTCCACTGTAAATCTTCTTTGAGAGGCCAAAGTCTGCCACACACACGGTCATGTCATCTCGTAACCTAGGAAGACATGCAGGAACGAGTTAAAAAAAAGAAATAAAAATAACAAACAAACAAACAAAATATATATAAAGTGAGAAAAAGTAATTATAGTTAATAATAAAACATTAATTGCTTAAATGATTATAAAATAATATCAAATATGAAGTACAGCTGGTGCCTGGTGATGACAGACAGTTGGATTCAACACCTTTAGTTTATATTCTATTCAATAAATTTATCATCACCTTTTATTACAAACAACTTTACACCTGCACATTCATGCATTTATCCAAATGAGTCAATCAGGTGGCAGCAGGATACGCAAAGAAAAGAATTGCATTGTCCTGTAATGTGTATGTGACAAACAATAAACTTCTTCTGGAGCTAACACTGAATGGCCAGATTCAGTCAAGCTGGAAGGACGGAACTCAAATCACTCCTTACAATCACGGTGAGCGGAAAAGTATATAAGCATGCATAAAACACTCAAGGCTACAACAGCAGAGTCCACTCCTGTCAGTCAAAAACAATCATCGGCAGCTATGATGGATAAGTCTTAAGAAAACTGCACAGCAACCTGACTGAGCTGGGGCTCGAGCTGCCGACCTTCCGATCAGTAACTTCTAACACACTGAGCCACCGCTGCCCATGTATGTTTTATGTTTTAATGTCATTTAAAAGTTACTATGAAAAGCTCATTTTAAAGCTTTTAAATGTTAAATTCCACTCTAATGGATTAAAGAACAAATATAACAGTGTTGTAACTTTAAAATACATGATAAGATGCATCTCTTTATAAAAATAAACAAATAAAAACATATTTACATGCAATTGCGTGCTGCAAGGTCTCTATGGAGGAAATTTCTGCTACTGAGGTACTCCATTCCCGAAGCAATGTCAATCATAAACTTCAGAAGTGTTTGTGTTGGGAGATACTAGGATAGAAACAGTGTGCAAATTATATAACATGCACATGTACATTTGTCTTACTATCGTACATGCATTACACATTTTTATTACTATTTTCCACTGTTATTATTATTAATGAAGCAAAAGGTTCTCTGTCTAGCCATAAATAATCCTAACAATTATCCTAACGTCAGCACCCATAAGTAAGCTTTGCCTCTTTCAATTTATATATATTATTTATTTATTTATAATTAAAAAAAAATTCAGTCTAATATCACCACAAAGAGTGAGAAAAAGATAGTCCTATCCCCCCCTCCCCCCCCCCCACCCAGTAATTAGTTTCAATTTGGGTTAAAAATATATACATATATAGTTTTTTTTACATTTCACAATAAACATTTTACGACCAACCTCTAAACCAAAAAGCAAAACTAAATTGAAATGCCAAAAAATAAATAAATAAATAAATAAATAAAGGCAGCTTACTGAGGCACTTTCTTCAAACCGGGAACGTAGAAGAAAGCTATGCAGGTCTCCATACCTCATGAAGGGGAGGATGACCATTGGCCTGGGAAAGACCCCTGGACCAACATCCAGACATACACCTGCATGAATAGATCAAAAAAGGAAACCTGGAATGAGTATGTTCTAAGCACAATGTCTGTTTCTAAGCTGTTGCCTGCACAGAGCTCCGACCTCAATCTCACTGAAGACGAGGATGACCTCGAATGCTTACTGTCCTCCTCATCCAACATATTCACATGAGGAAGATTGGAAACTGTTGTTTCACATTTAGTCCCGCTCATTCCCCATAAGATGTTAAAAGCACATTGGTTGTGATTGTTTAGCATAATTTTCCAATGTAACATAATATTTTAGGCACAAGTCTCTTTATCATTTGTATCCTATTATCACTGTATCTTGTATTGATGATGGGAGAGTTGGGCCGCTGCAAAAATCCTGGGGTTAAGGTTCGGTCGATGGGGTCGAGGTCTGGACTCGACATGGTGGTGGCCATGTATGAACATGATCTCTCATGTTGCATTTTCCCACAGCTAATTCGTTCCAGCCCCCCAAAAATATTTCCAGCACTATAATCATATTTTTGCATATAAACTAAATCTAAAGATTTAGAAAAGACATAAAGTAAAATTTGAAATAAATAGACATTAACCATTATTTAACCTTGATTTAAGATTCCTCCTGGCACCAGCTGCTTTAAAAACTAAACTGACAGTGGCTCGCTTATGTTCTTGCTAACATTCTTGGGACCCATGGTGCGATGTCTTCACTAAATCTTGCACTGAATGCAAAAAACCCACAACATAAAAACGTAATTTTGGTTGGCTTTCCACTGACCCAAACAAGTTTCGAACGGCTCCGGGGCGTATGTGCTTAGCCAGTGCTCAATGCAGCTGGGTTTCTTTGCTCGTATGCTGAGGCAAATTCCCTGCAAAATTTCAGTTCTTAAGGCGAAAATGTATAAAGGGCGTTCTTATGCTGAGGTACCTCTGTGATTTCAATCTCCTTAGTTCTTTTCTTTGCTTGATGCAAGAACATAATGTCAGACTTTTAAACACATTAACATCTTTTCCACAACCAAGGGATACGCCTTCTGGCATCGTTGTTTAAGCCAAAAAGTTACTCACTCCATCAGTTAGGGTGAAATAACTGTCAGCTTTATAACTTTACATATTAATCACTGCAGTAATTATCCAGTCAAAGGTTCTTAGTTGCTTTCTTATTTAAATATACACTATGGCATATTTGGCCAGGCAGTATAATATATTTATTTATTCATTTAAAAGTTTAACACTGCTGACAAACGGTTAGTTCACAGTTAAATACTAACACTGAACAATTAACACTGAACTAAAAAATTCTCTCTCTCTCTCTATACACTGTATATAAACTAGGCATCTTACCTAGTAGCCGAATTACATTTGGGTGGTTGAAGTCCTTCATGCAGGCAGCTTCGTTCAGAAACTCCTCTATCTCCCTCTGAGAGAAATTATCCACTAGGAAAAAAGTGGATAAAAGAAAACAATATTCTTTTACATATTTCTATATTTTAATCCGACACACTATTGGCAATAATCAGATTCCTGTATTAAGATTCAAATCAAATTCAAATTTTTACTTGTCACATACACAGTCACACCCAATACGATATAGAGAAGCAAAATCCATGTATACCAATAGACCAACAATAGTGATCACTGGAATACGGGCTGTGAGTAAGCGATAAACTCATTTACACCTGGAGCAATTTATCTTAACCAGGTCTTCTAACTGGTATGTTTTGGGGAAGCTCATGTAAACGGGGGAGAACAAGCAGTAACAAGCTCAGGATCGAGTCTGGGGGCCCTGCAGATATGAGACGGCAAGTCCACTCAGTGCACCGTAGTGCCACCCAGAACTGCATACAGAAATATGTCATTACTGCTGCCAAATCAGTGCTGAACTGTACTTACATTTCATTGTCTTTACAGCAACTTTTTCTTTCGTTCCATCAGGCCATTTCAAGTGGCCCTCCATCACGGAACCAAACTCCCCTAAGAAAAGAAACAGGCCGCTGTTAGAGCTTTAAAAGCGGGGACACCTGGACACCATGTAAACATATGTATGAAGAATGTGCTTCCATTATCTATGAAACGCGGCTTGAAATGATCAGTGAACTGGATCTAACCTTCTCCAAGAACTTTTCCAATGGTGAGGAGATTTCTCAAAATCATCACGTCCTGAAGTTTGGTCTGAAGTTCTTCACGGACTCCCAAGTTTGTGACTAGATGGGCAAAGCATATCGAGGTTAAAATTAAAATGCGGTGTAGCATTATGAGCACCCTCATTCATCACATTGTTGATTATCGTAAATTTGCACTTCTGGTTAGGTGCGACCTGCATTTCGCTGGCTTTGTACATGCACTTTACACAACTATAATAAAGTTAAATCATTTTTAAAAGTGTGTCTAACAAAACTAGCTCACATATATACTGGCTTTGTTTTCTCTTTTGTTTGCACTGCATACTCTCTTCGACTTTTGAGTTCGTAAATTCAATCTCCCCAAATAATTGCACACTAATTAAGCATTAGGGAAACAGAACTGATACTGTTTGACTTACGCGTTATTTCTATTGCAGATCGATTGTACGACCTCTGAGCTTTGTATTCAACGATTGGCGAAAGTTTGCCTCCGGTTCCAAGCAACATCCTATAGAGGGAGCCGAACGCACACATGGGACTTAGAGAGCAACAACAAGTGAAAAGACAAACACTTAAATAAACGTCACAAACGTACTGGCTTTTTAAATGTAAAGCATAATTAATCAGGCGATAAAGGAATAAAATCATTGCGGCTATAAATATGACCCACATTCTTATAAGAATCTGGTGTGAGTCAGAGGCTCCACAGAGCCTGCCAGAGAATGATGTGGGGTGGGGTGTTTTTATGCTTGCTCTTGACACACAGGGGACTGGAGCTCCTCAGTACTGCAGATACTACAGAGCTTGTGTCACTTGTATTTCAGGGGAGAAAATAAAAAGACTAACACGGACTACTGGATAGTATAATGAGCAAACAAGCAAACAATTAAATTTAATATGATAAAATAAGGGGAGGTTTAAGACGTTTGCACAGTACTGAACCTACCAGAGCAGCAGTTATGGAGAAATATAAAAGAATGTATATTTATTTTGTGCATATCCAAAACTTTACACCAGGGACTATGAAAGACACCGATTAGGATTTAGGCAGCAACCAAAAAGAAAGTATTCACACAGCGTTGATAAAACAGTGCATTAGCTTACTTTTTTTTTTTAAGTGAGATAAGACCAAAGACAAAAGTGTGAACCTACCCTAGACGAGTCTCAAATATGCGGTTGCGGAGACATACAGCTAAAAACATCAGCAGCAGCACAAGACAGATGGCACAAGTCACTCCCAACACAATGTACACAAAGTCTGAACCATGTGTCGCTGGACTGAGAGATGGGGAGGGCATATCTGACACACACACACACACACACACACACACACACACACACACACACACACACACACACACACACACAGATGCTTCATATAAGCAAAAGTAAGTCACACAGTAATATGACATCATGATATTTAATGCTCACAAAATCAAATAGAGTATAGAAAAGCAATCATTTGTGTGTAAATCAACATTTGATGTAAAGAACTGCGCTTCAGCTAAATCAAACCGATCGAATTCCCTTCACATATCTGTGTTCACTGGAGTAATGTCTTTTAGAGCACATTAAAAAGGGAGATTTTCTCAGTAAAGTCAATCATAAATTTCTAGATGAATTACGATTAAAGACTGAAAGTCTGATCTCCGTGAATTTAACCATGACATGTTCGTCAGTGCCACCAGTCAAAAATCTGGACGCAGCATTCACTTAACGGTGTTTCCTGATTTTTATTTCTTTCTACATTGTAAAACAATGCTGAAGGCATCACAAATACGCCATAATCTCATTTGATATTGATATTAAGATCTCTGATGGGTTTTTTGCAAATGCACATGACCACACTGTTCTTGCAAGAACTATTCCAGATAAACTGACCTTCATGTCTTAACAACGGACTGTTGTTGTTGCCATGTGTTATTGCATAGTTCTGAACTCTCCAGGATTGTTCTAAAATGTAGAAAAATTTATCCAAACTTCTGTCCAACATTTGACTGGTACTATATGATTGACTCAAGGTTGGCACATGCCACAGTGAATATTTATTTTTGTTATTTCTAGTCAAATAGGAAGTTAATCTATTATATGACAAAAAAATAGGCCGTTTCTTAAATATAATGAGTGACCAAGCAATGTTCTTGACCAGGGTTCTCACCAATCTCTGGGACAAAGAACCAGTGAGGAGAGCTTTTAACGCCACAGCCAGCCTGTGTGCAAGCCGTGACTTGAACAATATATGTAGTGTTAAACTCCTGCATGGCCACTGCTGCTTCTGTGGAGATACTCCGGATCTAAGGCACACAAATAATCAGATCAAAGTTAGTTAACACATAGAAGTTTTTTTTTTTTTTTTTCAAAATCAGATAAAATGTCCCCGATGAGATTGATTTGTCAATTTCAAATTGAATTGTAATAACCAATCACTATTAATTCATCTAAACTGTAGATACAACAGCACTTGGTGTGTTTCAGTTGATTTGGTAGGTCTGATGTTCTACTGTATCTGCACTGGCATTTTATTATTCGTTAAATTGTTTTAAGTTTTTATAATTTTCTTTAAAATTTTTTAATAACAGCCAATACAAAAATTCCAGGCATATATTAATAACAGACGTAATTTTTTCAAAAAGTAGAAAAATAAACAGATCCGAATTAAGCGAGGGAGGAGTAAGTAGTAAGAACAATTGATCATTTGAAGGTCAAAAGGTTATCTACTAGGAAGACTAGAAGAAACTGAATTAGGCCCAGTCACAAGATGAATCATGCACACTTAAGTGACACATTTTGAGGAAAGAGGAAGAAACACTACAACTGAAAGCACACTGGCAAAACAAGCGAGCATGTGACAGACAGCTCAGCTAGACAACAATCACATTACAACACAATTACAACAGGACAATTAATGAGCTGCATTTGCTACACAACAGCTGGATCCATGCTTACACTTACAGTAAATGACTAACTGTCGTATTAATGATCATTCCAATCCACAACCTGCGTTTAAATATGCAAGTAAGAAAGATGACACCCGAGCTGATTTCCAGCTGTGTGACAGGTGTTAGAGGGAGCAATTACACACTTCCAGTAACAAATGTTGACCAACAGTAATATAAGTGAATCACTACCCAGGAAAAGAGCAGCACAATTCGCTTTTCACTTCCACTCTGAACTTCCATTCAGTCGAGGATGACTCATGGTCCAGAGACAAAAACTACTCAATTTTCACACCATCCTATCCCCTTCCTTAAGGAAGACTGATGTTATCTATAGAAAAGATGCTCACATAATATAGGGGTCCAATAAATCCTGCAAGAATTAATGGGAATATGTTGTGCAAAATCCAGATGAACATCATGGGTGAATATATACAGCATATACTGCATGTGCTGAGAATAAAGACAACATTAACTATACACAGGTTTACTGTTGTTGGTTCCTGTTTTTTTTTAAAGACTATGTATAATATATATAGAACAAACTATAAACTATAAACCTTTACCTGACAATTGTTAAGCTAATTTATTTCAGTGCTACAAAGAAATTGTCCACAATGCTGGTAATAGTTTAGCTGTGCTTAGGTACAGTGACGTATAATGATTAAGAAAATCACATCCCACTTGCCGTTTTCCATTTTATAATAACACTACAATTCAAATATAATGTATAATTGACATTTATATTGACATTTTACCCTATTAACCCAATGTAACTGAATGACTTTTCTCATTATTAATGTTGTAAGGTTTACCACAGTCTACCCGATCACTACACAACCATTGTGCTCCAGACGTTTTGTGTGTGTAGCAACAGCCTTCTCTAGATTTTGCAAACATGAAACATACAAGACGCTTTATATTTCCACTGGACATGCAAGTTTGTTCCCATTTGTATGCATGAAGAATTCCAACACAAGAGGAGCAAGGCATCTCCTCTTCCACCACAGCAGAGAGGGTGACGGCTAACATGTGCTTCCTCTGATACACATGAAGCTATCGCATCTTTTCAATCTGCTGCTCATGCGATTTCACAGGGGAGATTATGTCATTGTCCGCACCCAGACAGCCAATCTTGGACAGATGGCATCGTCAAATGATGATTCAAACCCACAAACACCTTATTTTTGTCCACTCAGAAGCCCAGATCTGCACGTTGATAAAGTGTTTCACACTCAGGAAAGAAAAACAATAAACCTTTTGAAACAAACTTTAAACGTTCTGTTGTGCAATTTGAAAGTGTTTCTAAATGTGTAACAATCATATCAGAATTGGAGATGACTGTTTTGTCTTTTTACTTCAAGGATATTCTGCCTTTCTCTCCAGAAATGCAACTCATGAGGTTTGTTGTCAGGGAATATTAAACGTTTTCCTAGCAAATCCAGTTTCTCTGGATTTTTTAATTTTTAAAAATCTTTATAAATCAGTGGGTGCCTGATTGAATATTTTAATCAGATAGACAAAAATTATTATTATGCACTTTTTAACCATTCAGGCAAAGGCAAATACAAACTCGACTGGGTGTAAAAAAAGCAAACGCGGCTGTTACACTGCCTGGTGATGCAGCAAGAGCAGCAGTTCTAAAAGATGCTTTAGATAGATAGACAGATAGACAGTAAACTCTGATACACTGATCGTAGTTTATGAAGGAGAGGGCATAAAAAAAACTTCAAATATAAACCAAAATGTCTCTAAAACTTCATTCACTTATACATAACAGGAAATGACTAACCTTATTGACAGATTTCCCAACATCAACAAGTACATCATATCCTTGTAGGATGCCATTTATTTTGTCGGGAGGAGGAGCTTCCCATCGTACCAGCAGCATGGACCCGTTCAAACGAACTGTCACATTCTGAGGGGCCATTGATGGAACTGAAAACATTAAATAAGTCTTTCTTTTAATCATTCATTGCAATAAAACCAACATAAAATCACACACATAGCTAACATGGAGCTGACATGATGAGAACTGGAGAAAATTTCCAACATCCATCATCTTGCAATCATATCTGCCCGACATCACCACATAACTGCGAGTAAGAGAATGGTCTTAAAGTACTCAAAATATCTCAGTGCCATTCCTTTAGGTATACACAGGAAACATAGTGGGAACACACCCTCAGGAAAAGCATATTTCCTCTCCAAAACCACTCCTACTCCCAAAAGGTTTTTCAGAACAAAATGCTAGACAGAATAAGACTTAATAAAAGTGTCATAACTAATAAAGTTAAAGTATATAAAATATAATTCAAATATAATTTCATTTCATCCAAATTCACAAAAAAAAAAAAAATCTCCTATTAAACACATTAAGGAATTACATGAATTGGAGTTTTTTTTTGTCATTTTTGTTATACATTTTGTTTAGACACATAAAGTTGATGACTTTGGCAGTTGAAAGCTAGCTTTTGTTTCCCCTCAGTAATGATTGCTGGACGATACCTGGGTATTAAATTTATACTGTGACTCTTTTAGTATATTGATTTTAAATTCCTCGTTCACTATTAAACTTTTTTTTTATTTTGTTACAATTTTAAGACGTTGAATCTTTAAAAAAAAAATTGAGTCATAAATCAGAAGGTTTACACCTTCATTCAGCAGCCTCACGACTGAATTGAGCATTAGTAGTTAAATGTAGCCCATTCCTTAGTTTAAAACCAAGGACAGCATTTAAACAATACCAAACAGCTATATTAAGTCTCTCTGTAAGTCATCTGAAGTACCTTAGCAAATAATTAATTCCTATCACAAAGGATGCCCGAGTTTGTATAGTTTAGAGTGCACCACCTGTAGGATTATAAAGAAACTGTGATGTTTTACTATCTCAAATGCTCAAAACTCAATTAAAGAACGAGTGGGTGTTGAACAGTAAGTATGCGGCTTCTAACGCAGGCATGCGTAACTTCTAACGTATGCGATTTTCTAGACTGATTTGTGCTCACTGAGTTTGAAGTAAAGGGCTGATCGGAGAAGTTTTAATATGTGCACGACTTCTGATAATGTACCGTGATAAAAATGCGTTTCTGTTGTGCAACTTGGAAGCATGCGCAGTCAGAACAGAATCGGTTATATCTGAGGTTAATCGGTCATGGCTGATCAAGCTGAATACCAATTCTGGTCACTGACTGAATGACCAGTGCATCTCTGTTATAAATAAAAAATAATATATAAAAAAAATTGATTCTGGAGTCAGTGTGGCTATTGCAACATACACACACGCACGCACACACGCGCACACACACACACACACACACATGCACGCACATGCACGCACGCACACGCACGCACACACAAAATCTGCCACTGAAGCCTAGGCATGTGTGTGCTACAAGAGTTGCAAATCCCTTGTGGTAACAAAAAAGAAGTCTGAGGCAATGACACATCTACTGCATTTGATCCCACTAGATTATTCCCCTGGAAGAAAAATGTGTGTACCAAATGACAAGTAATTATAACACAACATATTAGTTTAATCATCTTAATCCTAAGTCAAGTGGCCTTAAAATTGAAGTCTTTTTTATTTTGAACAGAACACGCACCTCCTTCTGTAGTGTTGCTTTGGACCCAGGAGCTGGGAAGCGACTTGCCAATCTCATTTGCGCATGACACACTCATGTTATACCAGGTCATGGCTTTTAGGTCGGTGATCTCGAATGAAAATGGAGGGACTGCCACACTGTCCACCTTAGTAGGACTGCCCAACTCTCTGCCCAGCTCTCTCACCTAGAACAGAGTCAAAACCACATTTATCATCTAGAAATGATCTAAAAATATTTATTTATATTATGTGAGCACCTAATTAAAATTTTATTTGCTCAACATTCCAAATTTCTTTAGGCTTAAAATGTTCCATAGTAGCATATGTTTATGAATAGAATAATAATAAAAAGAAACATATAAAGAATATAATAATGTGACATATAATGTGACCCCCCATTCACAACTCATATCGAGATAAATTATTTACTGTGATGTAGCAGACAGTGAGTGTTGAAAACCCATCGTGTCCAGGAATCCAGCTTATGAGGAGTTTGTTTGCTTCACGTTTCACCACAGTAATTTTGGAGACCTTGGCTGGAATTTCTGAAATAAGTATACACGACAACTTAGCTTAGGCTTTAGCAAAACTACAACAACTTGAAAATTCTGTTTTAATGCAAGTGCATTCCCGCCTTGCTGGTGAAAGGTTGTAAAAACCTTTAATGTTGACATGAGCCTCTCTGGAAACAGTTAGTCCTTTGTCATTGTGCGCCTCACAGCTGTATTGAGTGGGAGAGTCCAGACCTACAGACATCAGATCATCAGAATATCATCATATCAGTAAGGAAAGTCGTTTAATAATAACGTGTCATTGTGATATACACTGTGTTATCAAAGACAGCATTCACATACTGTAATATTAATAAGACAGCAGAAATAAAAAAGTGGAACTAGGTGTTCATGTGGGCATAAAAACTGCTCACACTAAGCAATTCAAGATCCTCTTTTGCATTTACGTAAGTATGTTGCACTACGTGTGTCCAAACCTTCTCGGGCTTCCTTTTTCACTTTGGTCCTTATGAACCCAAGGAAGGTCAATGGCATTGTTTCCAGTGGACAGAGTAAACCACTGAAGAGGTGTGCAATTCTCATTCTAAACATGAAACACAGTACCAGGCTTTCAAAGCCCCGTCTTCCCTGTCAACCCATCACCATCCACTCAGACAACAGCCTGCCAAACCCAGTGACAGCATAGCCATAATATCCCTTTTGTCCTTGTTTCTCACTTTTTTGCTGTGCTTGCTCAGAAAAGCTGTCACAATGGCTCTACTATTGCTCTCCCTCTTGTAATTAACAGGAAGCTGTTTGTTTGATTGTTTTCATGGGTCAAAATATCAATCATGTCCATCTCAGACTAATTTCTATAGACTAAAAACTATGGCTATTCTGCCCACATCCTACAGAGCATCTCCTATGTTTTAAACCTTTAGCTTAAATCCATGTACTGTACTGTGGAAAAGTTTGAACCACCCCTTATGGAGTTCAATTATGTAGATGAGCCTAAAGAAATTGGAACGAACGTTTTGCTGTAATACTGAAAGGGGTTGTTTTAGCATCACGAGCATAATAATCACCGGCCTGATCGCCCGTCATCATCTGCACCTGTTCCTCACTAGGTCATACCTTAGGTTAAATGTTTTTATGACCTATAGGTAACTGTGTGGCTTATACACCTATTAAACAGTAAAATACACCTGAACCTGCCGTGACACGCTGATATTTGACAATCTGGCAAAGCAATGCCTTTTCTAATGGTATGTAAATTCATTTTAAAAATGCAAGCTCGATAAAGAAAAAATAAGCTCTTCGAGATGAAAGCATGCCCTGAGCCATGCAAAAGAGGCAGCTATTTTCTGGTTAAAAACTTAGTGAGAGTCAGCAGAAAAAAAGTTGTTTAGCTGCCAGGAGGTATGCTGTATCTGAGGATCTGTAATTACAGGCTTCAGTGTTTCTCCACTGCGCTAGTCTCTTTACATGACCTTACACATTCTTGTGCAATGCCTACTGCATTTATCAAAACTACAGAATTGGACAAACAGACACAGAAGTTAAAAATGGCATAGTCGAATCAAAAACAAATGTTTCCATCATTGCATACAAAGTTCCTGGTAAGTATTTACTGGAAGCATCTCGTGTCATATGCCGGTCAGCAGGCTAGAAAAACAACCCTCGGTTTCACTTCTAGCCTTGTAATGTAAAGATCACACCAGCATCAGCTTCCCATATGTGTGAGTGCCACGTGAGAGACCTATAGTCTCTGAATGGTCATAGCATACATGTATAGTGTACTTCAACAACAGCAAGTTTTCCTCTATTGCTCTGTTTCCTTTCATGACTGTATGAAGGCTACAGTATATACTCAGGCTCATGCAGTCGACTCTCAGGCAAGTATCTCCTCAAGAAGTTGGTATGAAGTATGTATGTAGGTGAGTGTCACTGTGAAGGTACAGCAAAGGTAATAATACTCTGGCATTCCAATGGCATTATAGCCCATGGTCCATTTCAGTGTGTGTAGTTAACCACCGTGTGTGAATTGCCTCACATTTCCGTAGCCCAGGCCTCAATGAGCTCTTTTGTGTAGCTAATCTGTTTCTCTTGCGCATACTCGCTCCCCCCTTCCTCTCACTCTCTGTCCCCTCCCCCGTTTTCCATCTCCCCCCTCGTCTCTCAGCACACACACACTGAACAAAGCAAAAAATGTGACCTTTCACTTCTTTGGTCCCACATTCACAACATTGCAGTCTTTATTGTTTCTAGCTCAGTGTGTTGTTGTTGTGGTTGGTAAATCGAGATTAACAAGATCAAATAAAAAAAATGTAGCATTGATTTAATGGATCCATCATTACTAAATCGCCAGTAATAAGTGTGACTCAGCGTCCAGTGCAGTCGGCAAAACATTGTATACCACCAGACATAAAGCATAAAGCAAAAGCATAAAAAGCATTTAGCTCATTACATTTGCTCCAATTTTTGAATATGTGAAACCAAAACATTTGTAAAATATTTCTATGTTTGTTGCCTAAACCATTAACATCATTGCCATTTTCCACCTGACCAGACTAATTATTAGTGCTGCACAGTAAGAAGTTACACACTATAAGAACTAAAACCAACTAATTACTGCAATTATTACACTGCAAACACGGCAGGCATGAAAAGGACAACAAACGTCTTCCTTACAATGTAGTCTTTCACTGCGCGCATCAGATTCCACTAGTGCTTAGTGCCTACACAGAATCCAGTCCACTACCAGTGGCTCTGCGTGACGTTTTTCATGAATCAACACCAAACTCAGGGCTCGTAAACAGCAAATTTTACCAGTGAGTGAAAACAAGTTCCTGAGTGTTTTCCTACGGCACGAGCTTTGTGGAAATGGCTTTAAACCCCTAACAATGTTATTGTGGTATTGTGGTACAGCCAGCAATAAAACGTCCAACAACCTAAGCAAGGCAGAATAACCGCTGTCAAAACAACGCCAGAACTCATGATCATTGTGACGTCAGGAAATGTTGCAATTATATTAAGATCTGTTAGAACATTTCAGATCTGATGAAGTGCTTATTTTTCTCAAAACAAAGGTCCAAAAGAAAAAGGAAGTAAATTTGTTAGTACTTACTAAATCCAAGCAAATGTGTGTGACATGTCTCATTTACAGCGTTTAAACATTCACAGAGGGAAATTTCTCTCTTCAAATAGGACACCCATATTATTATCATATTATTTTTCGATTTTTCTGATGCGGCTTCTGGATCGGTGATGTGACTCATTGCTTTTTCTTCATCCTTCAGACCCCTGAGGACTCTGGTTATACCACATCATTTCCCTTTGAATACTTCGCGGGTCTCACGTGTTTCCTGTTGTTTTAACCAGCTTGGTAGGCAGTAGCATATGAATGGCATGAATTACCAGAACAGCTGGACATTATATATGCTTTGACAATACTTGATACCGGATTATTACCTATAGAACATACCAAGACTGACATGTGTACTGTATTACTCAAAGACATTTGCTCATTCAGGAAAAGAAAAAAAAAATCCTGGTTACATCTTTGTTTCATTTGACTGAATATTAGGCCAATTCAGATCAAGACTCAGCAGCATACCCATATTCTGTAATATACAGTAAATGTATACAGTAAAAATATATCTCACTCTCCCATAGTTCAGAGATCTAATCAAAATGATCAAAGTATATTTTAATTAAAGCCTTTTACAAATTGTTCAAATAGTCCAGAACTAATACAAACAGATAAAACCAAAGTTAACACCCACTGCTCGAAGAATAAACGAACAAGAAAGAAGTCAGGAGCAAAGCGCTTACCTTGGATAGTTATATTGCTTGGAGAGGGACTGGGTTGGCTTATCCTCTGGCCTTTGAGAAGCCACACGATTGTGACGGGATTCGGAGGACCCACAGCCTCGCAGGTCAAAGTGAAAGAGCTGTTTTTGGTTACATTCACATCACCTGGCTGTTTAGTGAACGTTGGTAAACCTGCAACAAGAAAGACAGATAGACATTTTTGTTCATCAATTCAGTAGCATAAGAATTTGTTTCTCGAAGAATGAAACTTACCAGCAACCTCGACAATGATGGGATTTGACTCAATCACTTTGTTACTGACGCTCAGTCTGCACTGGTACGCTCCAGAGTCTGCTCGCTGAATGCTCTGAATACTGTGAGAAACCCAGATCATTCAGAAAATCACATCAGCAGCATAGTACTTTATTAGACAGCTTTGATTATGCTTTGACATAAAGCATAAAGCAAAAGCATAAAAAGCATTTGGCTTATCATGCTTATTTGTTCTCATTTTTGAATATGTGAAATCAAAACCAAACTAATTATTAGTGCTTCACAGTTAATCACATAAGAGCTTAAATCGCAGTATGGACCTGTGCAAATATTTAATCACAAACGTATGCAATTTTGCTTACAGGTAAGAATAAATTTTGTTGTCAATAATTTAAGTATTTGTTTAAATCATTTTCAGTTGATAAATAAATATTGGCAAGCATCCTATTAATGAGATGATTTATCCAATTATTTGGTGTCAGTTTAGACAAATATGTTTGAATACAGAATGGTACATTTAATAGTTAAATATCGTAGCTTAAATCGTGATTGCAACATGTGTCAAAATAATCGCAATGTGACTTATTTTTTTTATCAACTCCTACAGCCCTGCTAAATATGTCCATTGGTAGCTTTTCTTAAGGTCGACAATTTAATCGTTTTCCAACCTCATAATGGACAGCAGAACTCCTGTTTCATGGCCGTACATAGTGGTCTGCGTGCCAACAGATATCTCTCTTTCATCTTTGAACCATAGGATACTCAGCTCCTGTCCCTTGTCAGCGAGGTCGATTGAGCAGTTGAACGTGATGTCAGAACCCTCTGAACACCGGATGGTGCCCACAGTGGGTTTGAAGCGTAGCCTCTGGATCTCCTCCTGAGACAAGTGCACACTGGGCACCCGGTCAGGCACCGCCAAACCCAATGATGGCGTTCCATCTGAATGTGACCAGACACAAGAGTTAGTGTGACTCATAGATAGCGAGCAGCTGCAGGACAATACTTGGGGGTAATGTGTTTATAATGACAAATTCAGAGCACACATTCATAGCTGGTATACATTTTGGTTTATACTGTATCTCACAAAATCACTGATACACATTAACATAGAGCTTTGCTCTCATGATAAAAAATATTCTTGAAATATTCGATTTGTAAAGAGCTCAAAAGCTTTCTTCTTCAAAGGGTACCATAAATACGGTGGTCTGTAGTAAAGCACCTTATAATAATAATAATAATAATAATAATAATAATAATAATTACATTAAGGTTTGAAATTAAATAAGCAAATTGTTGTTGTCATTTGCCTGAATTGTTTGTCCTGTTCACGTTAAGTGTTTCCCATCAGGATGTGTACAGATAAACATGCAACTTAATGTAATACTTAAAATTTATTTTTTTTCCATTTTGGATTTCTGTTCTAGGATTTTTGCCACACATAAACTGATCACCCAGTCTTACAGGCTGTAAATGTCATCCTTTCTGTTGTGCCGAACAGTACATCAATTATAAAAGCTTTAGTTTCTATCTGAAGATCTGTTATCGGAGGAAGCATATTGTGTTGACTGGAAACACTTACAGTATGAGTGAACCGAACTCAAATCTATAGATGACTGTAGGACGGATATCTACTCAGCGGACAAACTTTTGAAGAACTTCAGATTTCCTACCACGCTCTCTAGAATAGTAAAGTGTGAATGAATAATTTGTGCCTGGAAGTAGAAATGTCTGAAAACGCTTTACCAGAAATCCTATGCCCTTTATTCATATGTAACAGATGGGTTTGATAGAAGTTAAAGGACTATCCTTTGATAATAATGGCAAGTTTTTTTTTTTTTCACATTTCACTTTAACTGCATTAATAATAAAATGAACATATAGATGACAATTGCTACAGATCATATTTTAATGTCTAACAGATTGATTTGAAGTTAATCGTCTGATCTCTTGTTCATGGATTCATGTATGATCAAAATATTTAACAATAATTCAACAATATTATAATTTTTATAATATTTATAATCCAATATTTTTTACTTATTGTTAAATATGTTGAATATTTAATATATACTTATATAATATATATAAAGTCATACTATATATATATATATATAGGACAGAGGACACTAAAGAGTCTCCACTCAGTTCATTAGCTTTCCTTTACCAATCACAGCTTTTCTCTTTTTTCTGTCTTTCTTTTTTTCCACTACTACAGCCATTCTGTCAGGACATCATAAAGTTCAAATAAGTTCATAAAGTTTATCCGCACATTTCTTCATTGGATATTTCCGACTCTAGCTATTTGATGCATGTTGAGTCTAAAAGTCATGGAGTTTACAGTACATACAGATGACTGATGCGGAGAACTTACCAACACTCAAACTGACCGAACACGAGATAAATCCAAGCAGGAGCAACTTTACAACTTCAGAAGTCATCATTAAATCCCTGATCGAGCTCACAATCCTCCTGTAGAGGTCCAGGTTTGAGCGAAAAAGCGAGCTAGGACACGCGCGGCTCCTCGCACATGTTTACATGAAACGTGGACTAACTTTCTCCCAGCAGGCGCGAGCTGCTCCCAGTCAGGTCCGGCAGATCAACACGCTTTAATCTCCGCACGAAAAAAAAAAAGACAACAACAACAACAAAAAGCAGCTGCTCACGTGCGCCACCTCGCGTTAACTTCACCACGAGTCCTTTACTGACGCCGGACTTTAGATCGTCGACGTTCCGAGTCTATAGGCGGCTCCTTCCGCAGTAACAAACTGAATATAACATACGTAATAAATGTAAAAGAAAAGACTATTAAAAAAAAAAGTATTAAATTTTTTATTTTGAATGATTAAGGATTATAAACTACCAAAGTCACGGTTTGGACTGAAATAAGTCAACAATTAGGTGAATTTGACTGCATAATTATTGCAATGATTAATATGTTTCATCTGACATTTTTAACCGTACCTGTGAAGTGAAAAGCTTCACTCACTTGCTTACCGTATATATACCGCCTTATTTAGGAGATTTAGGGCCCGAGGCACAGTGAGAAGCTTCGTATTTCTTGAACAACCATGTCGGAAGATCTATCCCATATTCTTGGAAAAGTTACAGAAGGTGTATTTCAGAAGGGCCTGCATCAAGCAAAGAAAAGAACTAAGGAGATTGCTGAAACTATTGGAATTGGATTAAGAATTGTCTGGGGCATTATTAAAACCTGGATGGATAGTTGTGAACCACGAATTTTGCAGAAGAAATGCAGTCCAGAAAAATCTCACATGGCCATGACCGAACATTGCTTAAATGCTTGGTTTAAGTTGCATCTTTAAAAAGTGACAGTATAACTCACACTTATGCTCAATGTTGAAAGTAAAAGCATTTCTATGCAATGAGAACTAAAAGAATTGAGACTGAACAGCTGTGCAACGATAAGAAAACTACTTGAGACATTCCAAAATTGGAGGACATTTTCATTCCCAGCTGTGAAACTTCAAATAATGCACGAGCAAAAAAACTAAATCATGCATTTGTTGTGTAAATTACATTTGCCCTGAGAGAAAATATGAATATAGTTGCAGAAAACTATACATGATGTCATTTACATTTGGAACTATGCTGGTTCCAAAATATTATTTAAAGTACCAAATAGCCTTCAAGCTCCCCCTAAAATGGCTTTTGTCTCTTGTCCCAACTTCCTGATGATCAAATTGCATTTCAAATATAACAGTTAAAAGAAGTTTTAAATCTCCTTTTTTTTTTTGGTATGATTTTGTTGATATATGTCTCTTGCATTGTTATAACTTTTTTTTAATGATCAACACATTTTAAATAAATATAATTATGCCCTGAAAATGTGTCTCACAACATGCGTGCAACCCTGTTACCTAAACCATTTAGCCTGGCAGAGTTAGAGAAAATAAACTGAATCACATGAAACAGAGGCAGTAATATTAATCAAGCCGTTTGCTAACACCATGGGTAGACCAAAGGTATGTTCTAAGGTATGTTCTATTTTTCATTTCCTTTTCAACCTCAAGTGAGTATGTCACTCTAACCAATGCAACTCTGTTACTCATATTATCAGAGTAAGAATTTTTCAAAGATTACTTTCTTTATTTACATAACTAAGTTTGTCCTTGACCTTGACAGTAATGCTACATCCCACAGCTAGCATCTAATGTACTCCATCAAAAAAGTTTTAAAATGAGCATAGCTTTGCAACCCTGTTACTTTACTGCCAAAAAGGTTCACTAGATGAAAATCATTAACACATCTAATTTGGAGACCCTGACACATACCATTACATGTGACACCACAAGCAAGCAGTGTATGTACGGGGAAGGTGAGGAATGCACCAATAATACTTATATACACACAAGCCACTACAGAGCCACCTTAAGTGGGCCACTGTGGACAACGAGCACAGAAACAATCCTGGAGCAGCCTTAAAGATCATTTTGAAAAAAGAATTTAAATGCCCTCAAGAAGAGCTGGTGGAAAAGTTAAACAATTTGCTGCAGAAGTTCAGATGCCATCTCTATAACATCAAGCATCAATATGATTTCTCACAAGCCCTGAAGCTAAATCTCCCTGCAAATGAATGTGCAGTCCATATTGACTTGCACATGCAAGTACAACGCTGTACAATCTGTTAATTTTGGTGCATCATACCAACAGGCCACGCTACACACTGGGGTTTACTATTTGGGGAGGCATCTTTGTATCAGGAACATCTGGAACTGGAAATTCCTAGATGTGACAACTGTCCGGATTTTTTTTTTTTTTTTTTTTTTTTTGCAATGGTCTCTGCACACAGTAGAAGCAGCGTGATCATTTTGACCTCTTTTATACTGAACAGTTCCTTTTCACTTATACAAGGAACCTGGAACTCCTTTGAAGCTAGCCATGGTTAAGGTGCCCCAGATGGGGTAGGTGGCAGATTGAAAAGTAGTGACGTCACTGTTTCCAAGCTCTGAGTGAGGGACAATCGAAGAAATGCCAACTGACCTTCCAGCTGTACCATCGACAATGAGGCTCTATCTACCGTTAACCCATAGAGGGCGTCTGGTGCCCAGAGACTCCTTGTGTTTTTTGTTTAAAATAAAACTTCATTTCCCAGAATGCACCTCGGTCAGGTGATGGAAACACTCACCTGAACCGAGGTAACTCATTAGTTTAATTATATATTGCTGTTTAAGTTCTGTTGTCTTGCAACTGTTGAATTAAACATGACATCCCTGTTGGCTTAGTTTAGTTTCACACAAGTCTAGTTCAGCTCATTGTTTTTAGTCTTTTTTAAAAAAAGAGACTCCTGTTTGGTTTGTTTTCATGTAAAGTATGTTTGTTTATGTCTTATTTCTTTATTATTAAAAACCATCTTAAACATCTTCACCTCTGCGCCTACTGTATGCCTTGCCTACACCACCTATACAAATGTGACAGACTTTGGAAGAATGGAAAAGGTCATCTGGTCTGAACAATCGAGGTTCCAGAGGAATTTGTGTATCAGTGTTAGAAGGGAAGCACATGCACCCATCATGCATAGTGCCCACTGTACAAGCCTTTGGACGCAGGTGTTATTATCTGGGGTTGGACATGTCTAGAATCAGCAATGTCATGTGGCAATTAAATGAAGTCAGTTGACTATTAGAATGAGTGACTTTAATCCATTAACAGTTTTTGGGATGTGCTACAGTGTTTTGACACTGCTGTCATCTATATAAGATTTACAGTGGCCAAAAGTTTTGAGAATTACACAAATATTAATTTTCACAAAGTCTCCTGCTTTAGCATTTTTAGATCTTTTTGCCAGATTTATACTATGGTATGCTGAAGTATAATTACAAGCATTTCATAAGTTGCAATGGCTGTTATTGACAATTACATTAGGTTTATGCAAAGAGTCACAATTTGCAGTGTTGACTCTTCTTTTTCAAGACCTCTGTGCTACCATCAGTCCTGTGTCATGTCAGCAGTAAGGCATTCTGTGGCCATTCACGTATGGCGTTGCTTCTCAGCCTAGGGGGTGGCTTCTTTTCTAAGAACACAGCCATGAATAAAAAATGGTATGAAAACATCCTTAGAGGGCAACTTCTCCCAACCATTCAAGAACAGTTTGGTGACGAACAATGCCTTTTCCACCATGATGAGAAAAAGCACCTTTTGTAATAACAAATTGGATTATTTTGGGTCCATGGCCAGGAAACACCCAAGACCTTAATCCTTGAGGACTTGTGATCAATCCTCAAAGCAGTGTACTGTAGCTTTTATTCTGTGAATGAATAATCCTTCAAGATAATTAACTCTTTAGGGTCTTACATTCATCAGGTTTATTATTATATTTTTCTTTTTTCTCTTTACCAGTAATAATGTTCACAATATATTCTAAACATGTTAGGTTTCTGAGAAATACTTCCATATATAACAATATTTCAAACTAACATAACATACTCAGTGGACCAGTGGTCAAGACTCTGTGCTGTATAACACAAACTATGTTAATACGTCATCGATATCCATTCAGCCAGTATCATCACCACTTGGGAGTCCTGAAAGTCAGTCACATTCGGGAGCCAACATTCCATCACACAAAACAAACGTTGTTGCAGTTTACCATGGCTCTGCTCTCTCTCTCTCTCTCTCTCTCTCTCTTTTTCTCTCTCTTTTTTTTTTTTTGGATCTTGCCCCTTCTCTGTTAATTGTTTAATTCCCATATGGGTTTGGTTATAGACATTGAACAAATTACAGGAAAACAATGCGTAATCAAATACAGTAAACATAATAAAGTCAAAAGTGAAAATAGCATATATGCATCTTGGTGTCTGTCCTATATGATACAATAAAACAATTCTATGAATCTACATTGTGGCATATATCAGAATAATGGCCAGGTCACTCCGACATTGATTTCAGTACAAAACGACAAATATAAAATACCTGAAAATATGAGTGTCAGTAAACAGTAAACAGTAAACAGTTGGTCAACAACCATAAAATAATTTTTTTAATTTGTCTGATCTAACCATATAGCTTAAATGAAGGTTAAATAAAATAGACAACATGACTTTGCAGGAGCACACTGTTAATTATAAAGGTTGTTGGGAAAATTCAGGGACCAGTCAGGAACTTTAAAGCAAATATGTCAATCTGAATAAGCAAAACAACTAACGTTACATTAGTTTCAGGAAAAAAGATTGACGATATCAAAAGATCAGTTATTTAAAACAGCAGTTAAATCTTAAATTTGACTTACTGATTTAACTCAGGATTAAAATATTCTGCCAGATAAGTAAATTTATGTGAAATGTAAGTGGAAAAAGTTTACTTACTAATAGCAACAGAATCTTAGTCTGACCAGCTAACAGCTACCAAGAAAAAGATGATGAGATGTTCAAGCTGGTAGACCTGGTAGCAGGTATTTCAAATAAAGAAAATAACATAAAAGTCAACTTAGATAAGTAATAAGAAAAGTGAGAAATAACTCAACTTACCAGATGGATCAGCTTGGCCTGCGTTTTGGTAGCTGGTCAGACAACATGTTTTTTTTTATTAGTATGACTTACTGTCCTGCCCAAAATCTGGAGTTCGTTTATCATCCGCAGTACGTCGCAATTTCTCCTAGAAAACTATTAATCTGACACTCACCATGTTTAAATAGAAAGGCTGTCTGATGTGTTATATTATGTTCATAAAACAAGGTTAACGGCAGAACGTACAGTTATTACCCTCTGACCTCTTTGACGACCGACGTAGAGACGGACTGTTAGAGATAAGATGAGATCCTTGAAATGGTCAAAACCATAAAAATGATACAAAACCTAATTTATTGGACAAAAATAACAACAAATGTATAAAACATATTAAGGATGAATATTCCATCACCAGCTGTGATGTTCCCACATCAGGCACTAGAACTAGGCAATGATAAAGGTAAAAAGTGAAGAAAAAAAATGGAAAGGACAAATTGTATTGCAAGGATAAATCAATTTCCTCATTTGTTTGACATAACTATGACCACAGATCAGGATGTCCGTGTCTATAAGACACTATTGTTTCCTCCTCTGTCAAAAATATGAAAAACTCAGAATCACAAAGCTCTTTCTCATGGAGTAAAGTACAGTATTAAGTTTCAGGGAAAAAAAAAAAAACTCTTTTAAAATCACTGGCACAAATTCCCCCTGAAAGAGTTCTTCTCCTATTTGAGTGAGAATCAAATTTTAAAATACTTTGAAGGGACACAGCTAACACAATACACCGTGCAACATTGCACAATGACAGAAAAAGAAGAAAGCTCTCAGACAAGCAGTCAGAATGTGTTATGTTCTCTACAGCGATCTTTCTGTAACCCCTCTATCTGCAGCTGGCACTTTTGGTGAGGATAGCTGGACAACCACATGGCAGTGTGAGGGGGCTTGCTGACTGAGGAACTTGTCATTTTTGCAGTGTTTTCTGAGCAGTTGGTTTTCATGCGGTACATGTTGGCTTTGCTCTCACAGCACCCCATGGAGCTTAGCAGAGTGCAGGTATCTTTCCTGAATGCCTTGGTGAAGATGGCATAGAGGAATGGGTTGGCACAGGAGTTGATAGGATAGAAGAGCACCAGCAGGATCTTGGAATTGGTGACTGTGATTAGGGGCACCTTAAAGGCTGCTGAGATTGCAAAGAAAGAGATTGGCGCCATGCAAAGAAAGTCGGTGAAGATGAGCACCGCCATGCGCTTGGCGATTTTGGCATCAGCAGCACGACCGGGCACTTCAGGGTGGCGTACAACTACGTAGATCCGCACATAACAACCACAAATCACTAAAAAAGCCCCCACGTTGAAAAGGAGTAAAAGAATGACATACGCCTGAGCCAAAGGTGTTTCAATGTCCATGGGCAGACACATGCTGACTTTGCTGTAACTACTTATGCCAACGAGTGGAAGTAATGCCATGCCCAGGCAGAGCAACCAGCCACCAGCCATTATTGCAGCAGCCTGGGGCAAAGTTAGGCGGCGCTCTAACTGCATAGCATGCGTGATGGTGTACCAACGTTCTATTGTGATCGTAGAGAGTGTGTAGATGGACAGCTCTCCACCAAACACAGAGAGAAAGCCCGCGATGTTGCATCCCACTCCTGTCTGCCATTCGATCGCATGCTGGCTATAGTATCCGCGTGTCCTCAGATCTACAATTGCGATCATGAGGAGGTATACACCAATGCAGAAGTCAGCGAAGGCCAGATGACACATGAGGAAGCGTGGCACAGTGAGTTTGCAGCGGCTGGCAAATAACACAAGAAGCACAGTCAGGTTGCCAGCAATAGCCAGGATGTTGATGAACCAAATAGCCACGCGAAGAAACCCAAACCCAGCAATATCTTCACAGGGGTTAAAAGCATCTGCCTCTGGGCTGCACTGGAGGGCTGGCTTGATTTGACAGAAGTCTGGGTATTCAAAGTCCACATTGCCAAAGCTGGCTTCGGATAGCTGATCCAGCAGGTCAGAATAAAAAGCCTCTGTTTTGGAGTCCCTAAATATCAAGTCATAAAGAGAGAAAATGCTCAGTATTACATAATGTATACTCAGTTTAGAATAGTTAAGAATAGTTAGAAGAAGTGACTTGTGACGAATTATAGGAAAAATATGACAACCAGTTGAGAAACCAAGATGTACCAAGGCTGATGAGCATGATACAACCAAACAATTATCAGTACTGTACACTATGGCATGTATCAAAATAGTGACCAGGCCAAGTTGACCTCCAATTTGGAACAAGACAACAAGAGAAAAACATCTGTGAATATGTGGATGTGATCAGACTGTCAGGAAAAACAGCTTGTCAGCAACCTTATATTGATTTTTTTTTAAATTCTTCTGGTAAGCTTGTATCATACCGTATTAACATATCCACATGCTAGAGTGTAGAAACACTAGTGAACATTTTGAGCGTATGTAAATATTAAATAAAAAATAAAGCATATATACTTTTACTGTTATTAGACATGCTGTAAAATATAAGTAGTACAGTATAAAATTATAATATAATACTATTTAGAAGTGCACACCAAATTTCATAATACTCATATGATGACGATAAACATACTCTTATAATTTTATCCTGTACTACTTATATTCTAGTAAAAGCTCTTGATGTACACAAAACTAGTGATAAAATACAAGTATTTATAGACAATGCTAGATTTGTGGAGGCAAATGTGAATTTATAAGATCTTAAATGTAGATGTTAATGTTATGTCGATCGCATGCTGGCTATAGTATCCGCGTGTCCTCAGATCTACAACTGCGATCATGAGGAGGTTAAACTAGATGTTAAACTAATTTAGTTGTAAATGTTCTTCCTTACGTATCTAATGCACTTTGGTGTTCACAGTATGAAGATCCATTTCTCTGTGCTGAAGATGGCGACTCTCTATTGAAGGAGACACATAACAAGGTTTGTTTAAGAAATCTTTTCTTTTATCAAGATACATCAAACTAGATGCTTTAGTAATATTTTGTTAGGTGAGCTATATTGAAGATAAACTGCTCACCATTAAACCTTTAACTATAACTATATTCTATAGAGGGTCTTCCGCACAGACCTGAATAAGGGCTTAAAGAACTAATTAGCTCATGGTGCTATGTGATTTATTCAGTTAAAGACCATAATTGTTAACTAAGTAACAATCATTAATAGACTGATAACAATAAATCGGAAACAACAATCACTAAACACTGATAGTTAACTGTGTAATCACTGAAATGGAGGTTCTTATATATAGGTCAGGAGACACAAGCATAAGTAGAGAAAAACAGCAAAGACCTGTTAGTGTCCCAGCTGAGGAGAGCACAACAATGGCTCGGGTAGGTGAGATGAGCCTCTCTTAGACTCTCCAAACTGTTTAGAGGAGGCAATCTTTTTAGCAAAAATGCTGAACGAGCCACCAGCATCAGCACAGACTGTAGGCCTCGAGGTGGCAACGTCTCGAGAGCAGTGGAGGACACATCTCTAAAATAAAATCGCAGTCAACTGCTGAATTAATTAATGCATGTAAAAGAAAGGGCACAGCATGATCAAGCAATATACCATATAGTCATTACATGCTTTTTAATTCGTATCTAGTGAAAATGAATACTAAAACGGAAGAAAGTATCATTTATCTGGTGAACACAGAACAAAGGAATCTCTTAATCAAGTTATGTGGAAAATGACTTACAATACAGCTGGGCCATGAGCTCCTATAAAAGCATCCTTGTGAATTATTTGCAGCTTTCGGTTGTTCTTTAAGGTTCTTTAAAACAAATCGGAAATGCTTTTAAGTGTTCATGCTGATTTACTAAGGGTGACAAGAACAATGAATGTAAAGGTTAAAATACGTTAGTACTTACAGTTTATCTATTTTTGTTCCATTGAAGGCATATTTGTGTATTTCCCTGAAGCCATTGTTATATAGATTCCTTGGAAAGTGATAAGGGAATATATGTTATATAGCAAAATGCAATAAAAGCCACTTTCTGTCGTTCTGTTCAATATACTGTATGTTTACACTCTGTTATTGCCATTGCCGTTACTCCAGCATTCACGGACATTACATGCCGTTACTCCAGCATTCATGGAACACAGGTGTACATCACATAACATCTGTGATACATTCTGTGAAATAGAACATTATGCAATTTGGAATTTAAAGGAGGCACCATATTAACTACTTGACAAAGCAGATATGGGATACTGTAGTGTAACCTTCTGTTTCACTTCCAGATCAGTACTTTTCTTTTGCCTCTTGCTCTTGCTATCGCTATCATTGGTTTTGCTGCATTTGGAAGCCATGACACACAGCACATATTTTTGAAAGAAAATTAAGTAGAGACATAACATTTATAACAATTTCTTTATTGGGATTTCTGAATTTGGTAAATCGTGTTTTCAATGTTTCTCATGATCTTTAACAATCTTTATAACTAAAATGTTTTGTGTGAAACTTTTTTTTATTGTTCCCATTCGCTGCCAGTGATTCACTCAACCAACAAATTTTTAATACTACATTTCTTATATAAACCACAGGCTGATTTATCCATCGTGTTTAACTGTAGCAGGAGGAGTTATAGCTTTTTACAAAATCATCAAAAATTATAAGTAAAACAAATATTTTGGCATTTGTCCATTTATTTTGCTGTCAGTTTGCAGTACTTCTTACCTCATTTGAAAAAAAAAAAACCTTCAAGTTTTTTTTTTGAAAACTTGAGTTGTAATGCTATGATTTTTGGATTTTACCAGCATATAATATTATTTTTAAATATATACATACAGTATATTGCACCATCTAGGAAACATGGAACCTCCAGTGTAACATTATTTAAAAGTGAAATACAAAATATACAATGAAGTGTCCTTCAAGGCTTTAATAGTCAGGGCACAAATAAGCAACTACAAAGTGACCACAGACTATTTTGTTGATTGAATGACAGAGAGCACAAGATAACTTACATTGTTGTGTCTTCAGTTGTCATTCCAGTGAAGGCATTTGGTGGGATTGATTGCAAGTGGAGATTGTCACAGATATCGCTAAAATAAAATAAAAATAATAATAAATAGAGACAGCGATCTCATTTAAACCTGTTTCACTGTGTGTATTTGATCATTCATAACATTGTGAAACATTATACCACACAATATAAAGAATGATTGACCTGGGCTCTCCTTTTTATTCCCTTTCTCTCCCACTTTAAACCTTATTACTGTTATTAGACTAAACTTCTCAAACTTTTATTAAAACATATAACAAATTATTTATTTTATATACGTGTTTATATATAGATAGATATTGGAGACACACACTATATACACTAATATGTTGTAGTATAATCAATAATCAGGGTGAATTAGTCAACTGCATGATGTAATTACTACTTTAAGTATGTGTTTAACCAAACAACCTACTGTAGGTAAATACAATACAGAGCTCACTACTAATGAGCTCTATCTCTTAAATATCTCGTAAATTCTCATTACAGCTGTAAAACTCACAGTATGAAATCGGCTTCAAGCGATCCAATGGATGTCAAGTCAGGAAACACAACTATCCCGGTGTTTGAGATGCTCCTGTAGAAGTAAAAAGCGATCAGCCTTGCTATCAAACCATAGCTAACCAACTTAACCTCAACACAGTCCTCATTGGCCTTCATAATAATGGTTTACACATTCCGGACCTCTTTGTATAGGTACTGTAAGCAGTGTTGATCTTGCTCACTTTTGCAGTGCCAGTGCTTGAACTCACTTCTAATGAATAGAACAGAAACTTAAACAAAAGTGTTTCAAAGAAATATTTATACAGTACATAGTGACAGACAGTAAAATATAACTGTAGAAGGCCAACAGCGTAATCTAAATTATAAATAGAGATATCCCTTGAGATGCATGGCGTGCTACAACTGTTTTTTTTTCTTTTCTTTTCAGTAAGTCAGAATTGATTATGTTATCTCTTAAACAACTTGATAGTTCCCATCAAACCAAATTGTTTTGGTGTGCGTAGCTATCACCATTATTGTTAAACAATTAACAATAATGGTGTTGATTAACAATCATGGTGCTGTCTGAATGAAACATTATAATTTGTGTTGAAAGTATTTTTTGTAATCTATTTTAATAACAGTAAAATAAGACAGAACGCAGCATTCCCACAGTTCAGGTTTCTCTATATGGTGTTTCACATATTTCCCCCCATCTCCACGTTTCCTCTAGTTTCCTCCCTCCTCCCAAAAACATGCAGGTGGTGTATTGGTGATGGACTTTATTGTAAATTAGGGTGTAAATACACTCACTGGCTACTTTATTAAGTACTAGTATTTTGCCTTTGGAAATTTCTTAATTCTTAATGGCATAGATTCAATTCAATGGTTGACACTCAACTCATTCTTTCAGACACTCAGGTTTCCACTCGGATCTCAGCATGTGTGGCAGGCAACTTATCCTAGCTGGCAGCTCACCAACTGAAACTTAATGTCAGTAAAAACAAGCTGCTGTTCATTCCTGGTGATTAATCCTCCTGTCAGGATCTTATGATCTCCCTCAGAACACTCAGATCACTCCTTCACCCGCTGCCTGGAACCTTGGAAACTCTTGGGGACCTCTGGACAACCAACTATTCTTTACCACTTACATTGCTAGCTGTACTCGCTCTTGTCAATTTCTTCTTTATAATCATGTAATCAATATCAGAAGTATTTGTACATTACTCTCCACTCAGGTGCTTGTTCAGTCCCATATTATTTCAAGACTGGAAATTCACTCCTGCAGGTCTGCCTCTGTCCACCATTCGTCCTCTGCAGATCCAGAATGCGGCTGCACGGCTTGTTTTTAACCTTCTTAAATTCTCCCACGGCACCCCACTTCACTGCTCCCTCCAATGTCTTCCTGTAGCTCCGCGCATCAAATTCAAAACACTGATGTTTGCCTATAAAGCTAAAAATAGCCCAGCATCCACTTACCTCAAAACACTTATCACATGTTTCCTCCGATTCTCCAGCAGTGCTCAACTGGTCCAACAATCTCTCAGGCATCGAGGAAGACATGCAAGTAGACTGTTTTTTGTTCATTCAGCCGAGTCACTAGGAACCGTTAAGCGACGACTACAGACCTATTTGTTTCTTAGGTATTTGGGTTAAAAAAACCATGACACCTTCAAAGTTACCTAAATCACATGTCTTTCCCATTCAGGTACTTAGTTTGAACTTAGTTTGAAGCAGGTCATCTTGACCATACTTCGTCTACATACTTGCATGTGCATGTGTCCAAATCCATGTGATTGGCTGATTAGATATTTGTTTAAGGAGGAGTTAAACAGTTGTGTCATGAATGACTCATGAGTGTTCATGATACCCTGAGATGGACTGGAAGCCCACCAGGGTTGCTCCCAAAGAGTGCATAGACTCCCAGTCCACTGCAACCCTGGCCAGGACAAAGCAGTAACTGAAGATGAATGCATGAACGAACGAATGAATGAATGAAACCATTAATGCACAGCTGCCTTGACAAACACATTAAACCAAAAAGTATTGCCATTAACATCATTGTATGCTGTGTGTGCGTGTGTACTTTCATAAATTTTGACCTTAATCGTCAACTTTGTTAGTTTGTGAACGAATCATTCCAAAACACAATGTGACAACTAAAAACAATCAGTCATTTAATTTTTTTTTCTCATTTTTTGCTTGTGTCTTCTCATCTACTCATTAAGATGGCCATTACTCAGGACAGGTTACAGCAGCTAAACTGCAGATGTCGGATATATAAGAACACCCATAGTGCTCACAGATATCTCAGCTTGGGTAAACGGTTGAAGGCCCGCTGGTGGATATGGACCAGGCTCCGTGTGTTTTGAATTGATCTGTGAATCAACCATAGATGCAATGAATTTCGTAAAGAAACATGAACAACAGACTTGACCCATCAAACAATAATACTACTGATACATCCTAAGACAATCTTTAAACCCTACTGTCTTAAACATCTTATGATCACATGTTGATTTTACATGTTTAAATAAACGAAAGGGAAATTTTGGTATTTATATGGTATTTAAGAACTCGTACATCTCTGAGAGGTTGAGGAGGTTGTTGAAGGCCTGGGTCTCTATGGTTTCCAATGTCACACTTTGAGCAATTTCTCTGAAATCACACAGCACATAATAAACAAACAAACAAACAAACAAACAAACAAACAAACAAACAAACAGATGTAACATGGGATATTTATTGCATTTTACTAACAGCTATAAATGTTTCTCTGTTGACCCCGTTCCAGATCCTCATCATCTTCCACAGCCCCACAGTGTCCAAACCCTGCCACTAGCTTTTATGTGTTGCGATGACTTGACCTTTCTGAACGTCTCTCTTAGTTTAGGTTCGGAGTTGGATTCTCTTCTTGGTTTGGCTTGAGTTTTTTTTTCTAAAAACTACAGTGGTGGCAAAAAGTATTAAGCCAACATATGCCATGTATTATAGTTTTCCGAAATATCACTAATTACTTTGAGCCTATTTAAGAGTTGTGTTAATTAGAGTCAACTGGTTTAGTTAATGGATTTTATAATTATGTGGCAAGACATTTACTTTTTACTTTCTGTACACCTCTGTAACAAATGGCCAAAACTAGGGACTTCTCAAGGAAATCCTTCTGTACACAATTGTCAAGAAGCAATCAAGCAGGATGGATTGAGGAAGAGATACCAGAAAACTACAGACTACAGACTCATTTTGACTCTGTGCCCAGCCAGATCCAGCATGTTTTGAAGAATAAATTACTTCATACTAAATATTGGTCATATTATGGCAATTTCATTGCATGAAGTAACAAACCATTCATATTATCTTGATTGTGATTAGTTGAAACTTTGGACAATGATATTAGAACATTGAATTTCACTTTCTTTTCTCAATAATTTTGGCCATTTGTAATCCATTAAAGAATACATTTGTTACATTTATTTATCATATCATTTATAAACAATATAAATTCCATAAATTGAGTCCTGGAATAATAATTACATGCCATCGGAACAGATATATAGTATGTGATAACCTAGTACATAACCTCAGTACTTCAGCTGTCCTAAATTTATTGCCACATGCCACTGATGAGCCTAGACCTGAAGCAACCCCAGATAATAACACTGCTACATTGTACATTGTGCACTATGCATGATGGCTGCATTGCTTCATGCGCTTCCCTTCTTATCCTGATGCACTCATCACTCTACAAATGGTGCAAACTGAACTCATCAGACCACATACAGTAGCAACTTTTCAATTCCTCCAAAGTCCAACTTTGTTCTCTAGCAAATTGAAGCCTTTTTTCTCACTAGTCTCACTAACAGGTGTTTTTTTTTTTATGGGCACACAGCTGTTTAGTCCTAACCCTGGGCATTCTCATCACATTGCATGTATGAAAATGCTCTTACTTTCACAATTAAACATAAATATGGTTTTTAATGTTTATTTTTATGCAACTTCACCAAGTTTTTAAGTGATCTCAGATCATATTTTTTCCTGACTACATTCCTTCCAGGTTTTGATAATGTGTTGAAGGATTCTTAATCTAGTTCCAGTAATTTCAAATCTCCTTATTTGTTTTCTTTGCTTGATGCAGCCCAATAGATTGACCTTTCTGAAGTGGCAACCCTATCATGGACACATCTACTCAAAAACATCTGACAATATCATATGGTGACCCAGAAAATCTACTTAAGCAGGTGCGTAACCCATCTCTGATGATAAACAGTGACTGACATTCTGTGAGCAAAAGAGCAGACATATCAGACATATTTACTTACAGGGGCAGTTAGATTTAACTTTGAATGCAAACTCCCAAAAAAGTTGGACCACTCTGGTTTAAGTAAAGGATACTCACATTCTTTTGACACCTTTCAGTCCATCAAAGCTGAAACTGGGAATTGTTCTTAAGTGGATATAGTTCAGAACCCTGAAAAAAAGGACATCAAATATTGCAATCAAATTGCAAATGCAATCAAATATTGATTCTGGCAGGTCTGGCAGAGCAACCTCAGGAAGCATATCCAGTGACCAGTCATGTGTATGGACTGAGATAGTTAGCAAATGTTTCCAATCAAACACAAAACATGACCATTTTATTTAAAATTTAGTTTGTTTTTTCAGGTACATATGTACTGTATATGTGAAACTTTGCAATTCAAGAACAGAGACACAAAACATTTATTACCTGCAATGTTCTATAATGATCATAGAGCATCAGTTGTACAGTCAAGTGACTAATAGTCTCTTTAAGCTTTACTACAACAAGATATTGATGATGCTGACATGACTAATTTTATTTTGAAACTTTCCTTTTGCAGTGCAGTAAGCCTGCAATCTGTGTACTCAATGATTTCATTCAATTCAATTACATTTTATTAGGACCCAAGCACTAGGAGTGCTAAGGGCCCACTTGTACTTCTAAGGATTATTCTTTACTTTATTTTAGGTTTAGTTTTTTTTTTCCTGACTAACTGGGGCTTTTTTGAGGTCTTAACATGCTCAAAACTCATGAAAATCAGCACACAGGTTGGAATCTGCAGTCAATAGGTGCCACAATGGCCGGGCCATTGGAGTTACACACGCCCATCACAGCAGCCCCTGGAAAATCTTGCTGCATACTGTAGCTCATACACACTTGCATGTCAAACCCATTATATGTTTTAGGTCTCATTGAGCTGTATAACTTTTGCATTGCATGTAATGGCCTCTACTCATCAGGATGGCAGTTATTTTGGCCAATCTGATCTCAAGACATTGAGGATACAAAATTGTGAAGTCGTTTTTCATATCTCAAACAGTTTATCCATGTTCAGGTAATAATTTTTTTTCCTTTTGGTATTTTCCCCTTTAATGCCCATTTCTGATGTGCCTGAGCGATGATTAAACAAGTACTTGGGCCTGATCATTGCTTGCAACTGTATTTTTATATAGCTCTTTCAACAATGAATATTGTCACTAGGCAGCTTTACAAAAATAGATAAATAAATCCAGTACATTTCCTAAATAAAATGTGTACTTTTACTCTGATACATTTCTCTTAATAATAATAATAATAATAATAATAATAATAATAATAATAATAATGCATTTTATTTGTATAGGTAATAAAAATTGTTAATACAATTAATACAATTACTGTTATTTACTACCTGATTGACCTTAGTGACCGTCCAAAATACAAATATGCAATAAATTAATAACATCAGGTAGTAAATAACAGCAAAATAATAAAACAATAAAACAATTGACAGAGTATCATTTAAAAAAATCTTTAAAGTCATATAAAGATTTGTGTGCAGCTTTATATAATGTGAGATAAGCACTTCTGTATAAAAGGGTCTTAAGATGTGATTTGGATGTGGTTGGAGAGTTTATATTATTTTCTGGAAGAGAATTCCAGAGACGAGGGGCACTGCGGCTAATGGCTAAGGTTAGCAACCATCGATGCAGAGTAAGAAACTGTTAGACTTGGATAGAGCCTTGGAGAACACCACAGCTCACAGGGAGAGGCTGAGAATGGAGTTTTTTAATTGAACAAATTGGGTACAGTTAGAGAGTATGAAGTGAACCTGGTGAGAGGGATGTCAGTGATGCCAATATCAGCTAAGAGGTTTAATAGAATAGTGTGTGAGGTAGTGTCAGAGCATGCTTAGTAAATGTTTAGTACAGAAGACAGAAATGATACAAAACCTGTTACTGAACCATTCGAATTGATGATGTTGTACTTGTCTTTGCCAAACAGAAAGCGCACAAGGCTGATACCTGACTGAAACCATCATGGAAGCGCCTACTGCAGGCTCTGCTGCTAACATTACAACGCCAGTAACAGACGATGAACACCACCCTGATTACAGTGATGAGCTCCATAAACTCTGTGAATGTTTTCGAGTTGCAGATGAAAATAAGATTACACACCTTATTTGCAAGAAATGTTTTTGTTCATTGGATTGAAAGCTTCTTCCTACCAAATGAGGTGCTTCTTATGCCTACCTAAGTCACTGAAATACTGGCATTCAAAAACTCCCCATTCAACCTGAAAAAGGACATCAAGGTAAGTTAATTTAGTGGAGGCACAACATTAATATTATTTAACATTAGTAAGTTTAGTTATTAAGAAAAACCTGTTCAGAAATCTGGCTAGCGTGATGGTCTGGGTAACATGTACTAGCTAGAGACATGTGCGCGGAAAGTCTGATTATGTTTATGAAGGTGTGGGATATATTATGCTTTACTATAAGGAAGCAACAATATTTTCATAGTCAAAATTTTAACTGCTCATTTTTTTTTTACTTGTATGCATTTTACATGGCACATTTAAATAAAAACATTGGATAAAATAAATATCAGATACATCAGGACTTTTCTTCAAATAATATTCTTCAAATAACATTAACTTCTACCAAAGTTATTCTCTGGTAAGATACTTTTTTTTTCACACAAATATCACTTTAAAGTACATATATAACCTTGAGTTACATAGTAAAAAGTGCAATTATGTAACAGGAACTGTGTTTTAAGTGAATATGAAGTCCATTTTGTTGCGGTTCCTTACGAGTCACATGTATTTTTTTCATATTTCAAAACACTCATAAATCAAAGAATTTCCCCATAAGAAATAATGAAAACTCAAATTAATTGTTCCACAGCCCCCCCCCTCCCCCAAAATAATAATGAATGCAAAATATAAAGTAAAAATAAAACAAATTAATCTGCACTTTACCTTTAAAAATAGTAAAAATAAATCCCAACAGATAAGCGTTTCCATTAATGTTTGTGCGCGCTTACGCTGTGTATGTGTGTGTGCGCGCTGGTGCTGTGTTACTGTGTGTTTGTGCGCGCACATGCTGTGTGTGAAGCTAAAGTAAGAGGGGAGCAGGAATGAGCCCCTCCCCTCTCCCTCTGCTCGTCTTACTCGTCACAGTAACTCTTCCTACTCTCTTATTTGAGTTAACGGAAACACTGTTTTATCAGGAAAATTAACAAGGAACAACAACAAAAAAATTAACCTGCACTTTACCTTTGAAAAGAATCGCGACAGTGCAGTGTTTCAGTTAAGATCGTTTGTGTGAAGGCGAGAGGAGGAGGGGTGTGTTTGAAAACGAGAGGAGGGGGGAAGGAGCATGCTGTCCAACGACGCGCGTGCACACAAAGTGCAGGCTGACACAGAGAGAGAGAGAGAGAGAGAGAAAATGGATCTTTAACCTCCTAATGAGACTTGCTTTTGCTTTACAAAACGACAACTTTCACACGCAAACACATACAAACAAAAATAAAAGATGTTTTACTCGCACACACGTGGTCACAGTATTATAGTAAACAGTACACGCATGCATGGATGTTGATTATACCATTGAGAGACACGTACTAAGGCCAAGAGGGAAGACAATTAAGCCACAATTCCACAGTGCACGAGAAAGAAAAACCATTGGCTCAGTTCTAATCATGTGACGCTCGGCATGTTACGCATGCATGCTACATGGTAAGTGGTATTTGTAAATCAAGACTTGTTCTTTTTTCAAGTCAAAATTTATTACAAATTTTTGCTGGTCTTGTGGAACATTTACAAACCGCATTACTCGCAATCGGAGGTTCCACTGTATTTTATGAAGTCTTGTAAGTGATATGTACTATGAGCTGTTTAATGAGTAAAGCCTTGAACGACTATTTATTTGTAACCTGACTTGACTATTCTGCACTGTAGCTTCAACAACTAGGATGCTACCAACAATTTATTTTGTCACATGTATGAAAGTGCTTGAACAGCATTGTCAAGCAACTAAAAATTTTACCAAGTTCCTATCAAACAGTATTATATAAACTAACCTTAAGGAAGTCTGCAAAGGATTAGCCAAATGATAAGAGCTAATTCTAATTCAAGGTCTTCAGTCTCACTAGCACTGGTAGTCCTGTGGATGTTTCTTTGCAATCTAAGATAGACTTGACTGTGTCAGAAATTTGTATATCTGCCAACTTAGACAACATAGCCAAAACGAAAAAAAAAAAAAAATCCCATGGTCAGACAATGTTAGGAAACAAAATGCATTTACAGTAAACAGCAGGAAAAAGATTAAATCCTTTATGAGTAAAAGAGATTAACAATCAAACTGCTTTAAAGAATCTCCACAGCATTAGAGTGTTTAAGTTTTTTTTTATTTTTATAATTATAAAATAATTTACTCTCTGCATGTCGCAGTTTTCTTAGTAAGCTGGTGTCAGAACTCACCAGCGCCCATGTAGCAGACAGGGTTAAGGGCCCTGCGACAAATAGCCATATTAGAATAGAGGTAGACCATCATACCTCAAAGTTAATAATTTACAATCACCCTCCCCATTTCTTCATATTAAGTTAAATGAAATTATTTAAGTAAAATTAAAGAAAGGGAGACAAAAAGTTTACTATGACAGGCTACATAGTGCCTACATGATACAATTTCAAAGTTTTACATGACATTTATGCAAAGAGTCAGTATTTGCAGTGTTGGCTCTTCTTTTTCAGGACCTCTGCAATTCGACTGGGCTGCTCTCAATCAACTTCTGGGCGAAATCCTGACTGATAGCAACCCATTCTTTCATAATCACTTCTTGGAGTTTGTCAGAATTAGTGGGTTTTTGTTTGTCCACCCTTTGTCCGCCTCTTGAGGATTGACCACAAGTTCTCAATGGGATTAAGATCTGGGGAGTTTCCAAGCCATGGACCCAAAATTTCAACGTTTTGGTCCCCGAGCCACTTAGTTATCACTTTTGTCTTATGGCACGGTGCTCCATCGTGCTGGAAAATGCATTGTTCTTCACCAAACTGTTGTTGGATTGTTGGAAGAAGTTGCTGTTGGAGGGTGTTTTGGTACAATTCTTTATTCATGGCTGTGTTTTTGGGCAAAATTGTGAGGAAGCCCACTCCCTTGGATGAGAAGCAACCCCACACATGAATGGTCTCAGGATGCTTTACTGTTGGCATGACACAGGACTGATAGTAGCGCTCACCTTTTCTTCTCCGGACAAGCCTTTTTCCAGATGCCCCAAACAATCGGAAAGAGGCTTCATTCAAGAATATGACTTTGCCCCAGTCCTCAGCAGTCCATTCGCCATACTTTTTGCAGAAGATCAAGCTGCCCTGATGTTTTTTTTGGAGAGAAGTGGCTTCTTTGCTGACCCCAGGCCATCTTCCAAAAGTCTTTGCCTCACTGTGTGTGCTGATGCGCTCACACCAGCCTGCTGCCATTCCTGAGCAGCTTTGCACTGGTGGCACTCTGATCCCGCAGCTGAATCCTCTTTAGGAGACGATCCTGGCGCTTGCTGGACTTTCTTGGACGCCCTGAAGCCTTCTTAACAAGAATTGAACCTCTTACCTTGAAGTTCTTGATGATCCTATAAATTGTTGATTTAGGTGCAATCTTAGTAGCCACAATATCCTTGCCTGTGAAGCCATTTTTATGCAACGCAATGATGGCTGTACGCGTTTCTTTGCAGGTCACCATGGTTAACAATGAAAGAACAATGATTTCAAGCATCGCCCTCCTTTTAACATGTCAAGTCTGCCATTCTAACCCAATCAGCCTGACATAATGATCTCCAGCCTTGTGATCGTCAACATTCTCACCTGAGTTAACAAGACGATTACTGAAATGATCTCAGCAGGTCCTTTAATGACAGCAATAAAACGCAGTGGAAAGTTTTTTTTTGGGATTAAGTTAATTTTCATGGCATGGGAGGACTATGCAATTCATCTGATCATTCTTCATAACATTCCGGAGTATATGCAAATTGCTATTATAAAAACTTAAGCAGCAACTTTTCCAATTTCCAATATTTATGTAATTCTCAAAACTTTTGGCCACGACTGTACATTGTCTTTAAGCTACACCTGCCTTTTTCTCGATTAAGCGCTTAAATTATACATGTTTGAAAGCATCAAACCCATTATTCTCTACTGCGCAACAAATGATTTATGGATCATCGCAAAATGCTGCACACCAACAAAAAGCGTAGAGCGCTATTGATCTTCCCTTTTGTTTAGTGCCTGAAGGATCAAAACGCAACTTTGTTGCCACACTGGAAACTAGAAATGCCAGACTAGTACTGCCTGATAAAATAAATTTTTTTAAACAAAAATACAGAAACATCAGCATACACATTGGAATGAATGATAATTACATATATAATACCGAAAGTTTCCTTATATTGTTCTATTGCAATTAACATGCCAACGTTAAACCGTTATTGTTGCATTATGGTTCCACTTTTTCTCCCGGTCCCCAACTGATGTTATTTTAATTTACTTGTATTAAATGATCCATTTCTTCGTATGTGATTGTTTTGTTTTGCGTGTACGATCTTCATTGTCAATAAAGAAAAGCGTGAATTAGAATAGGTACTTCCCTATTATTTTCCACTAATTTCCTCTCGTTCATTGCGCCCCACCTGTCACGTCTGTATTCCCCACTAGTGGGGTGCGCCCTACACTTTGAGAACCACTGGCCTAAGTAATATCATACACTCTAAAAAATGCTGGGTTGTTTCTGCAAACACATTGTTGGGTTGTTTATGCTGGGTCAAAATTCTGGGTTATTTCAGGTACTTTAAACACATTGTTGGGTTGGGTAATGCTGGGTCAAATGAGATGTAGTGGGTCATTTACAAATAAACACCTGGTTGGGTTATTTTGACCCAACAACTGGTTTATTCTTTATTTCTCCAAACGGCAGGCTGCAAAATGTTTAAAATATTACAGTTTTTGTGTCACAAAGTGTAGTTTTTATGAGTTGTTTAAGTGAGAATGTATGTGTGTACAGCTCAAAACACGAATCGGTTATTAAAGATAAGGAATGCTGGCAGTATTTTATGGCAAGTTTATTTTTAGTAAAATTTAGTAAATTTTTACGTACATTTTAAATGTTCTAGTTGTGGTAGGAGCTCATTTCCATGTTAATTCGCTTTTCCATCTTTTTAGTCACACTTATGATATGGGGGTGAGAGGAGTTCATGTTTCAATATTCTGTGCCAAAAGTTGGCTATACTGTATTTTATAATAAAAGTGCGTTTGTAGCACACACACACACACACACACACACACACACACACACACACACACACACACACACACAAAAAATTACTAAATGTAATCTTAAATGTAATTTTAGTAATCTTCACTAAAGCTGTGTGTGGAAAGTCTGTTGGCATATTTTATCATATTTAATAGGTGTCAGAAGAAGCTATTGAGATATGTTTAATTACAGTCTTAATATGTCTTCTGTTTCTGTCTGTCTTTTGACCCAGCAGTTGGTTTATCCTTTATAGAACTTTCTGGATTCTTCACTTCTGACTGGATCATGCTCAAAGCACTCAAAGTATTTTATGGTAAGTTAATGTAAAATTTGTCCCTTTTTTAGTAACTTGTGGTAGGAGCAAGCATATTTTATTGTTTAAAATAAATGCTTTGATATTAATATCGTGTGGGATTAATATTGTTTTCCCATTCTGTTTTGTTATTCAAAAAATGAGAAAGCATCATGGTTAAGTCGTAGTTTAAAAACGAGCTTTTTCTTTATCCTTATGAAATATTTATTATAAGTTGTAAATTCAAAATTAAATATCCTATTCATCTTGTGTTTGTTTAGAATTTGAAAAGGGGTGAATGTTTTGTATTAAATCCAGATGGAGCGCCGTATCCTGTTATCCCTCACGTGTTAAAAAGTGAGGTAAATTATTCCAAAATATACATTAAATTCATGTTCACGTTATGTATTTTTGTGTATTGACAAGAGAAAAGATTTTTTTGCATTAAATGCATATGTAGTTGTACGTCCTTAACAAAAATGCTTAACGTAAATGTTATATTGCAACACTAAATGATGCTGTATAATCCATAGGTGGACCAACATGATAAGGATGATAGCTGCAAAATATGGTGATGATTGGAGCATTGTTCCATGTTTTGTTCCTTGGGGATGAGAAAAGAGGGACCTGACAGACCTTTTTCATTGTTGGAGGCAACGCTCTTTGACTCTTTGGTGGAGGCTATTGATGTTTGTTTAAAAGTTTTTTGTTTATTTTTGTCATTGATGTTAAGCAGTGACTTCTCACCTGGGAGTTTCTCCAGCATACTGTAGATCAGATTGATGGACACGAGTACCCATCTCGTGTCATTAAATTTTTGAGGACAACAGTTTTTTCAGCCAACATTTAATCAATAATATTTTTAAAAGTTTTATTAGTTTTGTTTTTACTGTCATTTTTGAAGAAAATTAAATAGTAATAGTTAAATAATGGATAGTTAAAATATTAAGATGGGAAATGTTTGTGTCATGTGGGCATTATAAGATTTATATTGAAAACTTCTATATAAAAAGTTTTTAAACATTGTATTAAATGCAAAAAAATCGAATGGAATGTGTCAACCCAGCAAGAGTGTCAATTTAACCCACTGGTTGGGTCAAATATAATAACCCAGCACTTTAACATTTAACCCAGCTAGAGTGTCAATTTAACCCACTGGTTGGGTCAGATGAACAACCCAGAATTTTGGGTTAAATGGTACAACCCAGCAATTGGGTCAAAACAACCCAGCGCCCGTTCTGTCCAATAGTGACCCAGCGGCTGGGTTATGGTTGGGTTGTTTTTTAACCCAGCAGTTTTTAGAGTGTAGAGCTGGATTAAGTAAAAGCTGTAGAGCTGGAGTAAGATTTTTCTGTTTAGCTAGGATTAAATTTCAGAAGATGGATGCACGGACAGACAGGTTGGGGGCGGGCGGACAGGCGGACAGATGGACAGACAAACAGACAGACAGACAAACAGATAGATAGAAGGAAATTCCAGAAGATAAGATGCCATCCTTGATGGGATTTCTGCCACATCTCTGTGTATAATCTGTCATCTAGCAAAATGTATAAATCAACCCATAACCAATAACAAGAATTGCAAAGGTTATAATCAAAATTGTAAAATTTTGCATTGTTTGGCTAGGATAATCTTCTTTCCTTCCATAGTCTTAAGGTAGTGTGGACAACATCTGGGAACTGGAGCCTCTTTTCGGGTCTACCTAAGCTTCCATGCTTTACCAGACTGCAAGAGACACACTCTAATGGAAACACTGCACTGTCGGGAAACTTCTTTAATAAGAAAACTCTCTAATGACACTTGCTTTATGCAATCATGTATCCATTTTTGCTAATTGTGTCTATCCATATTAGTCCAACACTGCACACCATGTACACATGTACCCACTCACCCACACCTATGGGCAATTCAAAGTAGCCAATCCACCTACCAGGCTGTCCAGTTAGAGGAAACTGGATGAAAACATGCAAACCATAACATGTCTTGAAATCAAACCAGGGACCATGGAGCTGTGAGACAGTAACTTTCCTGCTATACCACTATGCCCCAGGAAAAAGAAACACAAAAGTGTGAGTAGTCTGGTAGTCTTTTTAAGGTTGTGAGGAACTACCTTTGTGTTAAATTTTGCTTTGGGCTGCAGTAAATAATAATTTTATGTTATACTAACATTTTATCCATTAACTATATATAAAGAAAACCCTTTGTGACGTCACCCACAGTTTTTTTAAGCTAAACTGTTGGAGCTCTGGCTATCAGGATGATCTTTTGGCAGGAGCTGACTCCTCCTAAAATCCCAATTAATTTAATATGGAGTCCTACAGTGATTGACTCACTTTTGGGGACAGCTCCTAGTGGTCATTCGAGGAACTGTACACTTTGGTACTTTCATTTTGGATTCATTTTTCAGACTGCTCCCTAATTTTTCCTATCATGCCATGCATATTTACTGTGCTGTATGAAAAGTGTATCAAAAGTGACAATGCTTCTTTGCATTCACCAAGCTCACTGTGCCACTGTGGCACTTCCACAAGTTGTAAAAAATTTTTATTTTTATTTATTATTATTTTTTATTATTGTGGCAGAGCTGTCTTCAGATCCTATATTAACTGCAAATTTTGCACATAAGCTTTGTGACCAATGATAGTATATATGCAATAGGACTGCTACTAGAGAGAGAATCACAAGGGTGTAAAGGCAACATGACAAAATGAGTCAAAGATGTTTGATAAATTCCTCCATTAAAAACTTTGCATGTTGTATCCATTTATGTGACATTGATTTGTCTGATGTCCTTGACTGACTCTTATCAAGGATCAAGGCTTTGGCGTTTCAGAGAGAGGAGATGATTTAAAGTCATCAAGGACATGAATCACACACATTCCTCACTCTCACCAGGCACTACCTTTCTTACATCACTAACAAGCTAAATCCTAAGGACAGACAGAGATATATTCAGTTTTGGCAAAACAACTTGACCTCTCTCCTCCAGATATTTTTTAACACATGTCCACAACTCCCTTACTGGTCCTCCACAAAAAGCAAGCAAAACATAAAAAAACTCACATTTTCTAAAAGCGGACAGTAGATGGAAATAGAATTTCAGAGCTAACAAGACCTAAAAATCAATGGATCCAGTAACACGTGCCACTGTAAGAAGGAGTGAGAGGATAGTAATAGATTACAAAAGTTGCCTTATTGATATATACAGTATACACATTTGTCTTTCACTTTAAAAGGGTAAAAAAATACAAATCAAACCATGGTAAGGCCATTGGCACAATCTTGTATGGTAGATGGAAGAGTGAAGCATATATGCTTTCTTTTAACCATTGATTAAAAGAAATGCCAGGTTTCCAGCCTGAAATATGAGGTCCATCTTTTATAACACCATAGTTTTCTCATACGTTGGCCATTGCAGCAGGCTTATTGTGCAGGAAACCCATGATAAAAAAAAGCCTTGTCAAAATATCTAAGATATACTGCAGTGACACACGTCTTATTTGAAAAAGTATTGTTGGGAATATTATGTTCTTACAGCACTAGCACAAACATGAAGGACTGTTCACTGCCCATGAGGTTTCACTGTGTTCCTCTATCTTTTTTACTACATACACATGTATTTTATTTCTCCCTCACTCTTTGAAGCATATTTATTCTATAACAAAATGATTTAAAATGTCTTCACATTTTCATTTACTATCTAACAAGCAAACATGTACATTTGCCTTTCATGTTAATATTTTGGCATTTGTCTGTATAATAAAACATTAGGAGAGGATGGGTCATAGAAAAGAAATGACATAAAAATAGAATATAGGAATAGGAATGTATTTTGGGCAATTTTGGGTAACATAAATTTGGCAATATAATTACATATTAGATTATTTTTAGTGCAATATGTAACTTACTGTATATATTTTATTTTATTTTCTATTTATTTATTTTTATTATTAAAATTTTTTATTTCTTTAATTTTTTTTCCTAATCTTGTTTCCTTGTCTAATCTATTACTCCTTTCCTTTCTTTCCAGTAAACAAATCAAAGCAACTGTAACCAAGACAAAGCAATTTCCCTCTGGGATTAATAAAGTTCTTTGAATCTTGAATCTAGATAACATTCATTTTATTAATTATTCTATGATAGATGTGAACATGTGGATCATGTATTATAAGATTTATTTATGCTCAAGTACAGTATGTGTTTTTCTAGGAGAAATTGGAGGAATGTAGAATTCTAGTACTGCTTATAAAAAATCTGATGCACTGGTGCATCACATTCAACTCATTCAACGTGATTTTATTTTCTCAATTACTGACCATTTTATGGTATGAATATGTGATAATGATAGAAGAAAAAAACTGACATATTACCTAGTGGAAAAATTGTGATATAGTCTATCTATCTATCTATCTCTCTATCTATCTATCTATCTATCTATCTATAACTAAACCATGCTAGATTATGCTTTTTCTAGACATCTTAACACATATTATTTTATTATTTTATTATTATTTTGAATGTTTCTGTTTCTTATTTTGCCAAAAGAGTAGCAAAAGTTAAATCAGTGATAACAAAATTAGTAACTACTACTACTACTAATAATAATCATAATAATAATCATAACCATAATAATAGTAAGTCTGGTATTAGGCATAAAATTGAGGCTTTGAAACTGGACATTGTAACTGATGCAGATGTTAAACTAACCATGTCACATCGGAACGTAGAATACTTTACTCCCCTTGAAGAGAATGAACTAATTTCACTCATCTCTTCTTCAAATTCATCAACCTGCTCATGTATTAAAACTTATACCAACACATTTTCTCTAACAGATAGTGCCAAAAATAACAGAACCCCTGTTTCAAATAATTAATTCTTCACTCAGCATTGGGTATGTTCCAAAATCTTTTAAATTAGCAGTTATTAAACCGATAATTAAGAAGTCTGACCTCGACCCCTGTCAGCTGTCCAATTACAGGCCGATATCAAACATCCCCTTTAAGATTCTGGAAAAGATCGTAGCGGAGCATCTTTGCTCATATCTACATACTGTAGAAATAACATACACAAACTGTATCAGTCAGGATTTAGGCCTCATCACAGCACAGAGACAGCACTCGTTAAAATAGTAAATGACCCCCTATGGGCCTCTGATCAGGGTTGTGTCACTATACTTGTGTTACTTGACCTCAGTGCAGCTTTTGACACCATTGATCATAGTATTCTCATTCATAGATTAGAAAATGTAGTAGGAATTAAGGGAACAGCCCTCTCCTGGCTCAGATCATATTTTACCGTTATCAGTATGTAGATTTAAATGGTGATTATTCTATATGTTCTCTAGTGGATTTTGGTGTTCCACAGGGTTCGGTTTTGAGCTCACTGCTTTTTTCCCTTTAAATGCATCCTTTGGGCAACATAATCCATAAGCATGGTATTAGTTTTCATTGTTATACTGACGACACACAGTTGTGCATCTCAGCAAAACCAGATGAGAAAAACCAGCATGCTAAAGTTGAGCAATGCGTCAAGGATATAAGAGACTGGATGCTAAATAACTTTCTTCTGCTTAATCCTGATAAGACAGAATTTCTAGTCGTAGGACTGCATGCAGCTAGAAGCAAGATTTTAGATCACACTTTAGATGGCCTTTCTGTTCTATCTAGTGCAACAGTAAAAGACCTCAGTGTGATTATAGATTGTAGTCTTTCATTTGAAGCTCATGTAGATAATATCACCAGGATAGCTTTTCTTTCAGCTCAGAAATATTGCCAAGTTAAGAAATATATATTATTGTCACTAAATGATGCAGAAAAACTAGTTCATGCTTTTATCAAATGAAGATAGGTTCCCGGTTTTGAAACAAAAACATGTGATAAACAAACAAAAAAAGGGGGATAAAATGGGCTTCATATTTTATATTTATCAGCATAGCCACTGTTTTTCTCGCTGACAGCTTTGCACACTACTGACAGACACGTGTTTATCAAAGATTGGAACTTCTTCAGGGTGGTAAAAAATCAGTCCACATGAAACTGCTTGAGAGGATACCAAGAGCGTGCGCAGGTGTCATGAAAACAAAAGGTGATTGCTTTAAAGAGTCTAAAATAAATCATTTAGTTACTCATTTCTTGATGTCTTTCCTTTTGAAGTTTTGTTCTGCAATGTAGAAAATATCATAAATAAAGACAAACCCCTTGAATAAGTAGGTATGTCCACACTGACACTGCACTTACTGTACGATTTTATCAAGGTTTTTGTTTACAGATTACAATTACAGATGTTTGATTTATTAATTCAGAGTTGCATGCAGCAGATTTTTGTTCCAAAGTATTTCATCTCGATTTGTTAACCAATTCATGACTTCTCATAACTGTAAGGTCATTGCTGTATAAAAGTTTGGACATTTAAGGTAATGGCACATCGACCATCTAGCTTTGAGTAATTTACAGCGTTCTTCATTTTGAAAGGATTATTTACCCGATCTCTGAGATCTCTCACATGACAGTGAGATGACAGTTTTGTTCACTGAGGAGACACCCCGCATACTTTACGTCTCCTGTCGCGGATTTCACTTACAGTCTGCTGACTTGCTGTCGTTTCTGTGCCGCGGCTTCAGTCGCACTGCTGCAGCTGATGGTCTTGATGGAGCACCGGCACACCTCCGGGCAAACAAAACGCAAACAATCACACTGGCACATCATTAAGATGAGGATGAAAAGTGATGTCCTCATTCTGAATGCTTGTCCTCCGTTTGTAGCGAACAGCTACTTCTCTTTCTTGTCCGGATAAAGCGCAAAGGCGCGCGCGCACTTGACAGGTTACGGTAAATAACCTCGTATCCGAATCTAATTTACGGACAAAGTGGATCATCAGCAGGGGGAACAACAGGCGTATAAGACGTCAGGTGCTGTGTACGGTTAGAAGAGTGTTTGAAAAGTGGTTAGAGACAGAGAGAGAGACAGAGAGAGCGAGAGGGGGGCGATGGGATGCGCACTTGGCCAGAGTGTGGACAGAAAACGCTCCCCCTAGTGTGGCAAACTGATTCACACGAATTCACTCAGTAATCCATAGAGACAACATATACATGAGGTGACTGTCACTAAAGCTCACCAGTACTGTACTTTCCTTCCTTTACATTGGGAATGATATTATATCCCACGTGAAGGAGTCAGCATGGGTTTAAATGGTGTGTAACTTTCATCATGTATGATTTTGTAACATTTACACTTCACTTGAGATTTTTCGTTCTTATAGAATACTCATAAGATGCGGTACGGTGGTTAGCACTAGTGGTTAGGTCGTCTGGCACCTCCAGGTTCCAGGTTCAGTTCTCATCTCTGGTCTATTTGCATGGAGTTTGCATGTTCTCCTTGTGCTTAGTAGGTTTTCTCCCACCGTCCAAAGATATGCAGATTATTGTAATTGGCGTTCCCAAATTCCTACTTTCAGCACAGCTTATACTTACAAACCTCATATCATCAGAAAGACACTACAGGAGATCAAGAACCACAAGAGTAAGAAACAATTTTTCCCCTGCAGACTTGTCAGTAACTCTTAACCTTGACTTATTTTCCTGCAAATACAAAATAAGCTAAAACAGGCCACAATGCCAGTATCAGACATCTGCATTGATTGCCAGACGCCTGTGATGTAAAAACTGACCAAAATCATCAAAAAATGCATAGTTCCTACAGGATTACAGTTGTCAGTACCCCTAAACTCTTGGATCTGATTCTGAAACAAAACTCACTTATTCTCTAGCCAGTATATATCAATTGACTGAGCTCCGTATATCATCCAGTCATCTGGATCAGCATGTAATCCATTTCATCAATGAAAAAACTATAAAGAATTTATCTGTTGTAGTTATTTTCTCAAGAATATGTGCACAAGACTTTTGCACAGTACTGTATGTGTAATACAGAACTGTGCGAAAGTCTTGAGCCACCATTCATTTCTTCATATTAAACTAAATGAAATTATGTACATTATCTGTCTTCATCTGTTTCTCACTGATCCATGCCTTATATATAGATTGTTAATATAGATTGTTTTTAATGCTTGAATGATTCATAGGCCACTGTGCGACTTGATAAGGTTTGTTTATTTGCCTGTATTTTATATTATTTGCATAAAGCCAGGTTAGACACAGATTGAGTTAACAAGCTAACATGTTAGTCAGCAAGTCAAATTCTAGCCAGTGGTAATTTATGTGAATATATTTGACTTGGTTCATTGATTCATTATCAAATTACCTATGTAAACAAAATTATTAAATGGGTTTTTCAAACAAAATGGTTTAATTGTTACAAATTGAAAATCATGTAAATGTTTCACTTGAGTGTTTTGTTTCTTTTCACATGAAAGTGAAATTTCATTTTATCAGTTAAAACTTTTTTTTTATGCTTATTTTTTTGTATTTTGCTTTCACTTGAATACATTTTGGCACCATACATACTTTCTCTTTTCATTTGGACTCCTTATCTATTTTTCACTTAAATATAAGTATAGACCAATCAGCCATAACATTAACACCACCACCAGGTGAACTACACAAAACAACTCAAACCCAGGCTGTGGCCCTTTTAGTTGATTTCACAGAAAAGCCAATGTAGCACAAATGACCGAAAAATTCAGTGCTGGCCATGATAAGACAATAGAACACTCAGCGCACCACAGTCTGGCAGGCAAAGTTTAATAATTGGATGAGCCAGACAAAAATGTTTGATTCATTAATGCTTCACTCCAAAACCCACAGTATCCAAAAGGTCTACTGCCAATGTCCTGGTGCCAGACACCACAGCAAACCGCCAAAAGCCCCCTGTAGCCACATCCTGAGAGGCCACAACTGCCCTGGTGACACAAGGGGGAACCCCAAACCTAGGTGGTTTTAATGTTAATAATAGCCATAACTGCAGATAAGTGTATGCAAACTAATGCAGTCAGATCATTTAATTGAGACTCAGATCGGATAGAATGTACTTAAATGTACTATTTAGATGGAAGAAATTTCCAAGGATGTAAGTTCCCTACTGTTATGTCAACATAAATTATTTAAATAGATTTTTTTAATGTCAGCTGAATGTAAGAAATCAATGTGGAAGACAAAGGCATCCTTGGGGATTGAGCCAAATGGCTGTCCACATCTGCTTAGGCCATGATGACCTAGACTAAACACCATTTGATTTCACTCCACTGTGTGGTTTGTGACAGATATGCAAGGAGATGCAATATAACCATATACACCAACTGTCCTTTGTAGAAATTTACATTAAAGTCTCTAACTATTCCTTGACTTACACACATGTACACAGACACACACAGACACACACGCATGCACACACGTGCATACACACACAGACACATAATGGCAGAAAGTCAACAAATTTTCCTGAACAAAAGAACAATGACAGCAATTGCTTACTTAGCTGTTTGCGACTGTTTGCGACTGCTTGTGACTGTTTGGGACATTGAATCCAAGTTTTTGGACTAAAAGAAATTTTCCATTTCATGTACCATCTGAATTTTCATATCTACATTTCTATATTACTTTGTATACAAATATTGTCTTTGTTTAAAATTACTGTACATATATCATTTTAAATGTAAGTATGTAGCAGTGAGACCATAGATAGACTGACATACTATTCAGTAGAGCATTAAACAGTTTGAAATGCACAAATGAATTGTCAGCATCCATTATTGTGTTTCCTGTAAGTATTGTACACCTTAGTATATGTCAGTTATCATAGCACATCAAAGGTCACAAATTCCCTCTATTACCAAGTGTGTACAATATACAGTTGTTGTAAGTTTCCATACACCTATGTCAAAGTTAGGAAAACTGATTTTTTTAAGCACTTTTAAGTTTTGGCAAGTTGATTATGACATCTAATTTATGCATGAGGCAAATAAATTTTCCAACGATTGTTTAAAGAAAGGATTATTTTCATTTTATTCACTTAATTTTTAGTTTTATTCACTTTATCTCACAATTCCAGAAGTTTACAAACACCCAGTTGGATTAGCTTTTTTCAAGCTTGGAAAAAATCTGGAAAATGATACCACTGGATATACTTCAAGGCCTACTTTCTTTGACCAGTACCTCTTCATTTGACCTCATGGGAAAATTGAAAAAAAAAAAAAATTGTAACAGCATTACACAGAATGCCAAGTAACAATTCATAGTTAAAATACCACAAATGTCAAATGTGAACTACACATATATATTATTTAGAATTAATCAATAACAATTTACCTTCAATTATTGTGCAACTAATTCAGTGTCATAACTAATTTATTACTGTACTTTAGATTGCTGAGACACGGCCAATGTGAGTTTATTTACAAGGAGGACTTTGGAAAACTCTGTCAAAATTCTATTTTTAGAATATTTAAATTCAGTGAGTTAAGATTCCATGATGTATTCAGAAAGAGCCTAATTTGATACCAGGAGTCCCTCTATCTCAAAGAATATATATTTTTAAAACTGAAAGCAGTACCACATGTTTTTCTATCACTGCTGGAGTAAACAGCTTGGATCGTGTTCATTAAAGTTATATAAATGTTTAGGAATAAAGCTTTATTAATTGTGTTGAAGAATTAGGATTTATCAACCAATTATTGCTGTAACTAAAGAATTGAAACATTTCATGTACTGCACTTTATTGGCCATATTGCAAAATTAACCTGCATGACTAAATACCTGATTTGATTTGATGGGTCACATATATACAGTAGAAACAGCTCCCATTTTCTGAAAATCTCAGAAAATCAAAACATACAATAACTACAGCTAATGCTTTTGATGTGTCTCTTCTGATGTGTACAATATATCATTGGAAAGTGTAGCCTATCATACTTTAATTTGTAGTCTGTACAATTTTTAATGACCAGTAATGCCAACTGTACAAATAAAGTTATAAAAATATCTTAAAATAATCAAAATTGTAAACATTTTGTACTCAGCAGCTATTCAAGCAAAATACAATGAAAAAAAAACGGTATCTTCGAGTAGTTATCTGGATGAAAAATAAGTGCTTAACTAGTAAGGTGACTGAATTTATGTTTGTGCTGTCCTCTCACACATTTTGACAGTTTTCTTGTGCATTTGCTAAATCATTTAAAAAGAAATGTCTAGCACAAAAAAGCCAGTTTCTTGGCAAGTTGCACAAACTGCTTAACAACAAATCCAGGTATCACTCAGAACCATATTTTAAAAAGAAGATCAGAGACAGGTTTGACTAGTTTATGCACCCAAAGAGGCAATATATCAACATGCACTCACAAGAATTTATCTGACCTCTTATAAATGTACCAATGTATGCTGGAGTCATTTCCAGGGGGCAAATCAATAAATTCAAGGTGTATGGTTTCCTCTCCCACAGCCACAACAGCCACAGATGGGTCACCAGTATCAATTGTAGCTAGAACAATGGCCTTTTGACTATAGTGAGACTGCAACTGGTTGTACTGTATGGGTACTAAATGTACAAAGTCTTGGTCTCTGTCTGTAAACTATATTGGGCAATGATTAATCTATCTCTATGCAAACTGTTTGACTTACACGTTGTATGAGAATTTAAAATTAGTTGAACCTTGCTGTAAATTTGTTCTGGGCACAGGTTGTGCACGGTGGTGTAGTGGTTAGCATCGGCGCCATGCACCTCCAGGATCTGGGTTTGATTCCCAGCCAGGCTTGATTCCTGTCTCTGTGTGCATGGAGGTTTCTTCCTGTGCTTGGTGGGTTTCTTCCGGGTACTCTGGTTTCCTCCCACAGTTCAAAGACTGCAAATTAGGCTAATTGGCTTTCCCAAAATGCCTGTAGTGTGTGAATGTGTGTTTGCCCTGCGATGGATTGGCACCCTGTCCAAGGTGCACCCCACTTTGTGCCCTAATCTCCTGGGATAGGCTCCAGGCCCTCTGCGACCCTGAATACAGGATAAAACGGTATAGGTGATGACGATTTGTGAATGAGTGAGTGTCAGGCTTTTGTTGCATTTCACCTTAGTTGGGCTTAGTATTATGTAAGTAGTGTCCAACATTGTTTATAACACAGTTTATTCTAAGATATTGTTTATTGTTATACTGTTCATTGTTTATTGTAACACTGTTTATTCTTTGATATCCTTGAGGAAAACATGCAAAAAAGTATTCAGGACTTTAAATTGGGTTAACCTTCTCCTTAATGGGTGACAATGACCCAAAACATAGAGCAAAAAACACAGGTGTGCTTTGGAGCTGGAAATGAACTTTATTGATGCCTGTACGTGCCTGGACTTGATTGATCAAGATTACAGTGATGCAGTCAGTTCTACTGACAGACTTACTGACAGAGAGGATGTGCTAAACATAACCAAAATGAAAGAACATAGCACTTATGTAATAAATATATAATAAAATACTTATAGGGATACTCCTGTAAATCTGCTAATGCATGCATTAATCAGGCTTTTCATTTGGCACCAGAACAACTGGATTAAATGTTTGTTGCTTTCTTAATTAAATGGTGTAGATGTGGAAAAGTGGGCCTAGGGCGCAGTGGTAAAGTGCTCGCCCTATCATCCAGTGATGCTGTAACCTCTCGCAGCCGGAGGCCTAGAGAGAGCTGATTGGCCGAGCTCTCTCGGAGGGGATCACGGCTCTACAGCCAATCAGGGGCGGCACGGTGAGCTCATGCAAGCGGAAGAAGCGGATAGCGCTGCTCCGAGTGTGTTTTAAGAATTTAGCATTCAGCTACGACCTGACTTTGGAGCATTGAGCAGTGAGCTGACTGTACACTGTACACAGCTGACTGTGATTTTGCATACTAGCAGTAGCACAGTATAAACCAAATCATGCAATGTTAGTGGTATGTGTAACATTATGGATCAAGCATTTATGTACATTTGTGTGTTGCTTGTAGATGGCTGGAGGACAACATTGTTTTATCACAGAGCTGATCTGTTCTGCAAACATGCCCACTGGAGTAAAGGTGCAGCTTTTACACTAACATCTGCCTGTTGAATGACATACACTAGGTCAGGTGAGAAGATGCATTGCACTAATAGTGTTCAGGGTAAAAACAGATAAACTGCTGCTGGTTTTGGACATGGTTTGAAAAACTGCAGTACAGTTTTGGGGAAAGATTTTAAGACAAAATAAAACATTTTTAATGGCATTCTCATTTTTTTAATGATAATCAATGAAATTGCCATACAATAATCACTATGTATGAGGTCCTTTATTCTTCCGAACCTGCTGGATCCAGCTGGGCATAGAGTCAAAAAGATGCCTGCAGTACTCTGGTGTCACTTGCTCAGTCCGTGCTTCTAGATTGCTTTCTGAAGATGGTTTTTTGACTGCTACTTCCTTCTTCACAATTTTCCAACAGTTTTCTTTTAGGTTTAGGTGTGGAGATAAACCAGACCACATCTTATTAGCCAGATAGGCCAGAACTAATTCATGAAATCACCTGTTTTGTGTTCAACTGTTTTGTGTTAAACCTGTTGTTTAATACAACATGTAACATGTACACCTTTGGCCCAAAAGTTTGGGACATCTAATGCTTATGACCATATGTAGGTCTACCCCAAACCTTTGTCGCAAACCGCAAAGCACACAATTTTCTGAAATGTATTTGTTTGCTGTAGCATTACAGTTTCCCTTCACCAAAACTATAGTGTTTAATTTGGTCCAGCATGTGTATGATGAAATGAATGCTCAGTGAAAGCTCACTGAAGATATGGTTTGTCTAAGCAGTTTGGTCGCCGAGCCCTCAACACCTTTAGGATGATGTGGAACACAGACTGTGGACCAGGTCTCCTCACCCAATGTTAGTGGACTTCAATAGATGAATGGAGACATATTCCCACACCCATGCTTCAAAATCTAGTGGAAAGCTTTTGTAAATGAGTACAGGTTGTTAGGACCACTGTCCTGCACATTTTAGTGCTTCCTCAGTCCCCAAAACACCTGAGTTACCTAATCAAATAATTAACACTCCTTTAACATTCTTTTCTTAGTCAAGTTGGGCGTGTTAGAGCAGGGGAAAAAACACTAAAATTTGTAAGTCAGTAGTCCTCCTGGAATAACCGCAATAGAGTAATGAATTTAAATAAAACTATCAACATTACTTAACAACTTAACTTTGTTTAAATGATCAGACATTATTATACAGCAGTTAACATTTGCTGCAACTGAAGAAGAACATTTTCATATGAGAGCATTTCTATATGAAACATTAAGAAACTTTTTTACATGAATACTATTCCATGCCTTAATTTTTATAAGATGATATTCCCACAATCAAGCCCACTTATTCATATGAAACAAAGGCTGAATCTTTTTCAATGACTTCCCAGTCTTGTAAATCACTGGATATTTATTCTTCACACAGAAACTTATATATACTTCAGTTGTGAACTGTGTTTGCTTTGGCTGTGTATTTTACTACAGTAAGGGTTATAAAGTTGAACCCTTTTAAAGGGTTTTTTTGTTGTTGTCCTTTTTGTGTCATTTTAGACTAAATACTCCACAGTGACAAAGTAAAAACTGGTACGTGGAGTGTTTTTTTAAATTGAGTACCTTTGGAATACCTTTGGAAGCAGTGACAGCATGTGGATGCAACCTGTCTATTTTTGGAAGTTGATAGAAGCTTGGTACAGTTTCCTGGAAGTTCCTTCCCTTCTTCTTGGCAGAATCGTTCAAGCTCACCCAAGTTGGATGGGCAGCATGGGTGTACAGCCATTTTACGGTGACCCCAGAGACACTTTATTAGTTTCTAGGGACCCACTTTGTAAAAATGACAAACCTTTCTTTTTGGGAATCAGTGCTCTATTGGGTTCAGGTCCAGACTCTGGGGCGTGGGGTCAGTACTGGACTTTGACAGAGTTGTTCTGAAGCCATTCTTGTGTTTTCTTGGTTGTATGCTTCTGGTTGTAGTCTTGTAGAAATATAAAAACACTCTGGAGAAGACTTTCACCCAGCATGGCTTTTTATTTTGCTGCATTAATTTTTTCCCTCTATATTGACTAGTGTCCCAGTTCCATTTGCAGAATAAACATCCCCACAGCGTGAAGCTGCACAGCGTCTTTGACTATAGGGGTGGTTTTAAACAATTGATTTCATGTTTCCAAATAGTTCAATAATTGAGGCAAGTCAATCATCAGACAAAATAGTTATACCATTATAGCCCTTAGCTTTCTACTTGTACAAATTATCATTATGCATAACTGCATTTCATTGTAGAATACGCAACCAATATATTTTAAAGGTGGAGTAGTTCTGATTTTTTCTCAGGTCCTCACGGTTTTATTGTGCCGATTTGAGACCAAAATGGGGTTATATGCTTAGGAGTGACTGTAACTGATATGAAACATAAAGCAGGTATAATGTTATAAATTGCACGTTTAAATAAATTTTTTTGTGAATGCTTTCTAAAAATTTTATTATTATTATTATTATTATTATTATTATTATTATTATTATTATTATTTCCTTTATGGAGTTGACATGGGTAATTTGATATTTAATCATGTCAATATGATATAGGAAATACTGCTACAAGTATACTTATCGCTTTATTATGTTTATTAAACAGACAATGCCTATAGAATGTTGTAGAATTTACTATTTGGCAAAAAGTATGTGGACACCTTACCATCACAGGCATGTATGCACATCCCACAATTTTGGAGGTTTTTTTTTTACAATGTCATATGCTAAGGCTTTAAGTTCATCATTGCAATTGCACCAGTTCCAGTATGACAATGCCCCTGTCTTTCCCCACAGTCTATGAAATATTTGAATTTGAATAATTAAAATACTGACTGTGCAATCTTCCTCCTCACCCAACATCTATTTGAACTTACTTGTAGTTAAATGGCAATAAATCCTTAAAACGGTAATGTGGAGGCCGTTATAACAGTAGAGGTGAACTAAATCAGTGTATACTCATATGGGTATTATTGGTCAGTTTATTCACAACCTTTTGTGCTTGGCATTTTCCTTTGAGCAACGTGTTCTTGAGATGAATGATTATGCTTCTCGAGAATTATGCAACTGTTGTTAAGATAAATATTGTTGCTGAATCATTAAGTATTTTTATCCTTTTAAAATGATTTCTAGCTTCACTAAGCTTGTTCGTATTCATTGGCTTCTGCATCGACGCTCAGGAAGCTGCCTTTTCGTTAATGATGAAGCAGTTTGATAGGGGCTCAGCAGAAAATACAGAACTGTTTCCTGTTTACCAAGAAGTCCTCAATCACATAAATCACTTATAGAAGCAGTGTTCACATCCAGTCCTGGAGGGACGGTATCCTTTGGTTATTCCTCTGCTGGTTATTAAGACCAAGTCCCAGCCGATTTAACAAATAATTGCCAGTTACTATACCAATGGGTGTGTTTAAGGGTTGGTACTGTAAATTACAAACTGTGCTGGACACTGGACCTCCTGCACTGGATTTAAACCCCCCAACTTACAGTTTCTCTACATTTGTCTCTTTGGCTTTGCCCCCAGATGTTGGAGTTTTGAGGTACAATAATGTCTATATTGGGAAAGATAGATACTGTAGTTGGGATAAAAGTCAAATAAAACATTTAGTAAAATATTTCAATCCTTCCACTATATAGTCAGTGACTGTTTTGATCTTTTTTGATAGATTTGGTCATGTGTGACCAAATTATGTTTGTGCAATTATGTACTAATAAATATGTACATTTTGTGTGCAAGCTTTGCAATACTGTCTTGTAACCCTTGGTTGTCATGTCTCATGTGGAGACAAAAAAAAACTGTTTTATGTGGTAAGATTTATGGAATTTTGGTCCTTGTGGTCATCCAAATAAACTGTTAATGTCTCACACAGGTTTGGTTCAGTGTCAGCTGATGGGTAAGAGTCTTTTGCCATTCAGTAGTAGTATTACAGTATGCACTTGTGGATCTGAAAATAGCCTGAAATTATTTAATAATGTATGGCGCTTGTCTAATTCTAACCACAAGGGGGTAATCTAAAGCTAAACATTTGACATAGAGTATCACTAAGATTTTTACTCATGGTGCACTGATGCCTTATACTAAACTGCTTGTTCTGTGAGAGCAATCCAACATGATTTGGCAGTGTTAAATGGAGCTGGGCAATATTTTTCATATTTTTGATCAAAACTTTCCTCCTGAAGGCTTTTTATTTGTCCATATGGTAAGCTGCATTTGTCAAAGTTTGTCAAGCATGAAAGCGTAGATTTTTTATGCAAATGGTTCTTTCTTGGATATCAGCTTTCAGTCCCTGGCGATCTACACATCGCTTGACTGCACACAGTGACACTGGTGTTCCAGCAACTTCCGTTTCATGGCAGGCCATGGCAGGCCTGTACCTTAGAGGTTCTTGGGTAGTTTCTGATTCTATAAATCAATTTCCTCTCAGCTGAGGATGAGAATTTGGGTTTTCTTCCAGACCTCCAGTAACTTGTTTATGTAAAATTGTTTGGACTCTGTAGTTGTTTAGAACTGGCTCCAAGCTATGTTCCTGACTTGGGTAAATATATACTAATCTGGCCTCCAAAAAACTCACTGTTTGGATTTAAATAAGTATAAACTTAAGAGGATTTCACTAGTTAATTACTGCAGTGATTAATATGTTTAAACTGGCAAAAGTTATTTTAACTCTAACTGATGCAGGAGGAAGCTTCTCATTTCTTAAACAACCATGTCAGAAAAGGCATCCTATGGTCATGTAAAAGATTTTAAACAGTTTTAGAAGGGTCAAATTATTGGCGTGCATCAAGCAATGAAATCATATATAGAATTATTCAAATCTGGGTGGATAATTGTGAACCATGAACTTTGAACTTTTGTGGTCCAAAAAGTCACAAATGACCATGATCGAATATTACTTCAATGTAATATTCAAGTTGCTCAAGTTGCATCTTTAAAAATGTGATAGAAATCACATTTATTTTCACCATTGAAAGCAAAAGCCTCTCCATGCACACACAGTGCAATGAGAACTAACAGGATTGGGACTGAGCAACTGTTTGTCAATGATAAAACCACCACAAAATCTATGCAACATATTATTCAAACCAAAACAAAATTTGAAACAAAAGATTATGGTGAACTGTCAACTTTGAAGGAGAAACGTGGTCAGTAAAAAATGATTTAAAGTTTAAGTTGCGTCTTAAACTTTAAGTAGAAAGTAGAAATCACATCTATGTTTAATAATGAAAGTAAGAGCATTTCCAAACACATAATGTGACGAGAACAGGTTAGTCAATTTATTTGTTCTTCCCTGGTGGCATGCGTAGTTTAATCAAAGTTAAAAATGGCCCACTTGTGCAATGTGGCCAGTGTTTCATCATCTTTTTCAAAGCTGCATTGAGCTTTCCCATAATAATAATATAAAGTTGGTTAGTCCAATGATTGCTCTTTAAAATTTCTTTTAGTCTTTTAAGACCTCATTTATTGTACATGAAAAAGAATGATTGTGGATTACTTTGTTTTAATTTTATATAATGAAATAATAATAATAATAATAATAAAAACGTATTATTTATATTTTTATTCAGTTTATTAACATGTGACTTGCTACTCTCATTGTGACTCATTGTGAGAACTGAATGACTCAGCTTCTGTAATAATTCCATAATCCCAGACAACAGACAGTTACCGGATAATTATGAGCAAGTCAGCAGCAGCTCATGACCATAGATTTTGATTGGGCAGGATGACATTTATAGCAGGATAGCTTCAATTATGTAAAAATAATGATAATAATAATAATAAAACTTGATATACAGTATATATAT